>KK120643.1:406049-443772 GCA_000611955.2 Stegodyphus mimosarum
TGCTTCCCGCAACGAAGAACAAACAGTTAAAAAACGTTTGATGACGTCATCTCTTCGAGTCCGAGAAAACTGTTTCTCCGCAGGCACGCAGTTGCAGGGTTAAAGGTAAAAATGGAGAAAGAAGACCTTACGGAAAGAATAAAAAAATAAACGGGTTGATGAGATGGCATCAAAGGGTCAGGATTCAATGCACGTGGCCTTGAAGAGAAGGAAGTATTTTCACATTACTAAGTGGACTTTCCTATGATGGTAAAGTCAGCCTGCCATAACACCTAAACGGATTTCTTTGCGAGTTTTATTTTTCTAAAAGATTGTAAAGGGAAAATGAAGGCACTTGAATTTCCTCCTCTAATGTGCGGTAAGGAGACCGATTTATGGGAATAGGGCTGAATTACAACTTATTACGCAAGTCTCGCGACTCCTCATTTGATGATTATATTAGCAATTGCGCTTCAATTGTTCGACTAATAATCTTGCGCAAACTGGTGGAATAAAATTAGCCACCAGTGTTTTTGGCACGTAAAGTCTTTAAATTATCGCTTACTTCATTTAAGCTTACCTTGATTGAAATCGGGTGATAACAGCCGATGTATATCAGCAACGTTTATAATCTTTATATTACGCGTTTTTGACTCGATTTCTTTAACGTCATCTTTTCGAGCGATAAAAACGTTTCAAGACTTTCTTCAGTATTAATGAAATTCTGGTCACCTTGAATTTCTATAAACCTAGACGAATGCGTTAAGCAACGTTTACTATTTTCGTCGGGTTGGCTTCCATGAGTTTCACTGACGGTCTTTTGTAAAAATTTATCTTAATGTTGCGTAATTTTGTTTTACGGCATTACAATTTCTTACACATGTGGCGCTTACGTAATCACATTCATTTTAAATGGCAGCAATCAATTTATTCATGTTTTCAGTTTATAATGCGACTATGTACAACAGGATGATTAACAACAATGTTATCAAGTTATATTTTACTAGTTTATCAGCTATTTTTTATTCAAGATCATGAAACAAAGATAAGTGAATAAAGAACATTTTGGATACCTTTACTAAAACTTCGCTTTTAATTAATCTGACAAGTAGTTGAAGTAGTTGAAAATAAACAATGCCGTTATTTGGATTCAAAATTGGTTCTTCCAGTAATCGACTTGATTAACTGATCTTTACATAATTGCAGGACAATGGGAAGATTGGCTTGTTTTCTTACGGTGTAATTAACCATTAAATCAGATTTTAAAAAGATATTTCAAATACGTTTTTAAATCTTGGTGATTCAAAACATTAGAAATTGAGTGGACTCAATTAGCAAGGATTATGTCTAAACTCCGTAAAATAAGACTCATATTTGAATAGAAAACTAAGTATAGCATTCTATAAAAATTTCCTTGAATTCGTTGTGTGTCTTTATCGGAAGGATGACACTAAATTTTGTCAAGTATTTCATAGAAATGCTTCTTCCGAGGGAGATATACACTGCAGAATATATTTATATTGAAACATCTAAAAGTGGAAACGCATGATTTAAAATTTTAATATCGCACTTATAAAATATTTTGCAAAGAGTTTATATTGATATTTCGGTACTTGGTCATAAAGGTTGTTTCTAAATATTTTTGAATTACAGAAAAAGTTAAATATTTTCGTTCACAGTTGTGAATAATTATACCATTCAAACATTCTTACAATTCATACAAACGGAATCTTCCAGAAACACATAATTTTTCAAACTGGAATATGAATCCAAGCATTTTAAAATTATTACAAATATTTAATAATGGCCTTTATTATATTTTCTTAAACCATGGTTCGAAACGTCAGGCAAGAATAAATAGTGTTAGTCATTACTTTTCATCGCATTATTGTGTTAAATTACTCTCGTTCTTAAGACGTAAATGCTTTCTAATTTTGCGATGCAATAACAGAACTCACCCTCCAGAAGCGGTACTTACGTATTATCTCATCGATCGTTGGCGGAAATTTCGCAAAGATCGCCAATCGTGTTTGCGGAATTCTAAACATAATTGGCGTAAAATCGTGTTAGTTGGCGGGTCGACGGGATAATATTTAAGTACCAATAAAAAACTCACTCTTTAGTTGTACCATAAAAATTACACTTCAGCATTACTTACAAGTTGATACTGAAAAAATATTTGAAGCAAAAACTTATATTAGGCAGCTTTGGATATTGGAGAAAAAAGGTGAGTAAAACTTTTGTATACATCTTTTAATGAACGTTCAGTTTTGGACGCTTAGTCTTAAAAGAGTATCCAAGAGGGACCTTGGTTCGATACTTTCATTTTATTGCTCATGCATGAGGTAAGAGCTAAACATCTTTTTTTCTTCACTTGTACCACGAATTTTAAATCATAAAATATCAAATATTATATGATAAAATATCAGGTACTAAAATTTATTTTATTCACATGCATAATAAAGTTAAGATTCTACTTCTAAAATTTATTTTAAAACTCTTAATTCGATGCAGTCAAATTTATTAAACGGCAGTTAATTAATACCATGTTATATGAAAATCACTTTCAGTATAATTCTGATGTAACTTAGATGATTTTTTTTTTCTTAAGGGAGAACTGCTTTTAATTACTTTGGAACCTTACAAATAACTCAAATCCTATACTATGCAAAATTTTGCTTAAAGAAAAATTATATACGTTTCATTACATTTAATGCATCCAGTGAGCGCATTCCGAGCAAACAGAAAAATCAATAAAGTCTATTAATATGTGTGTAAAATAGCAGTAGAAACATGAATGTCGCGTTAGATTTACACGTATTTATTGAATAGTATTACAGGACACTGTTTATGAAGTTTTTGCAATTAATTTTTACGAATAATGTATCCACAGTATTGTTTCGTTCAGCAGTTCTTATGAAGTGCGAAAATGATAGCAATTTAAAAATGGTTAGATTGATTAAAATCATTGCTCTAGTATTATATTAGAAAACTCTATCAACTTCTTCAAGGCAGATTTAGAATACATTCATCTTCTCGCAAATAGTTTCGCAATCGAAGAACTTACAAGGAATACCTGTGGTTTCTCTTACTTGAAAGAACGTTAATACTCACGGCACATCTGTATTCCATCAAGCCCAATTTCACGATTAACAAATCGGACAAAGGGCGCATCATCTTTCGACATTTCTTTGCGTGACCTTCCGATACTTTCCACATCATTCCTCACGGTAATCTTCAGTGTCTCACTGGCGGAAAATCAGATGAGCGCAGTACGTGTTTAATGTTCAAATAATAATAAAACTGCACAGCGCAATAATATAAGTAAAAACATTTAATAGCCAATTGTAGTCAAGAATGATCTCACCGGATTGTTAAGCTAAATCAGTAACTGAAGCTGTGAGGAAACATTGTTAAAGTCTTCTAAAACTTAAGTATTTGAAAGTAAGAAAACTATTATTTAGCGAATGATACAAAAAGGAAAGAAACAGATAGAAATTTCCTCTAATTCAGTATTAGAAATTCTGTTGGTGGTTTATGTTGCTCTTAAGTAAACTGAACTAACTGAAGCTTTTCCTGTTTGCTTTGCAAATCAAATTACGTCAATCTACAACTTTTGTATTTTACTAGAGTTTTCTTTCCTGTATTTAACGTGTGAATTAGACTATTAAGACATTTTTTAATCTTAGTAATTATTTTTTTCCAAAAATTTCTGGTGAAGTTTGTGGATGACTGTGAAGCAGATTTAAATGTTTAAGAGTTTTTGACAGAAGAAAATCGGATAAATCGGATGAATATTAGTTTTAGTTGTCACTTAGTTAGCTTAAGTTAAATCTATTTAGTTAGTTAGTTAATTAAATCTTAGTTTTGGATAAACAGGGTCAGGATTTTGTCTTTCAATCTCATCCTTTAGGTTTTCAATCATAAAAAATGAGTATAGAAACATTCGATAGAGTTTTGGGTATTAAGGGAAAATCTCCACCACATTTTCTAGATGTGAAATTTTTGCGCACATAATAAAAGATCGGCTATTGTAGGGCTTGCCCATGACATTGATGGCAAAATAGTTTATTCTGCTGTTGCAGTTTCCCATCGAAATCAGAGTGCTTAATCTCACCAAAACTATCGAAAATAATTTAGAAAATTGCGCTGATTTCTAAAGTCATCTCAATAAACCGTGACATAAATCTCAATAATGAATGCTAGCATGAACAAAAATTAATCAGAGCTATAATGCAGTGGATCTGATCTACTTGTTTTCTCCCGCAAAATTTGGTGATACAGTAATTATGTAGCAATTTATCATAATTTGGGCACTAGCAAAGAAGCTTTCCTTTCATCAGTCTGTAAGAAACACCACGTTTTTCTTATTCAGAATTTTACCATGAGGAGATATTTATTCGGATAACTTTTATAATCGTATACTGAAAATATTCTTACTAATCTCATAAAAGAATCAAATTTTGTTGAATTTTTCGCACTAAAAATTATCATGCTTAAGTAAGAGGGGAGCGTCTTTAAATAATAAAAAATAAACTCACTCTTAAGCACTTTTTTTTCAATTAGTGAACTGAATTTTAAAGTTCATGAGCAACCAAACCTCTAGAATGTTACATGCATTATTCAAGTTAAATAAAAGACGTTTTTTTATTCTCTGAATGATTAAAAGCTACAAAGGTAGCTCCGTGAACTGAATTATGAAGAGATGCTATCTTTTACATTACTATCATAAACCACAAGAAGTCCGAAGGCATTTGTTTCTATTCTCCAGCAAACAAATTAACGGCTTAGTAATACCCAAATCCAAATTTCCTTTGCTTAATTCTCAGCCGCGGATCTTGAACTTCAAATGCTTTCACTAAGATCATAGCAAAAGCCAAGCATGTAAAACTTGTTCGCACATGTACAACATAAGTGCAGTTTATGTAAAAATACTACCAGCTCAAAATTTGTAGCTCGAATACAAAATTTATTTTTATGTGAAACGTAAATTAAATATTCATCTCACGCATTCTGATAGCGAACATATTTTGATCTAGTTGACATTTTTCACCATAGTTTTAAATATGATGATGATAGTTCCATTGCGGTTATTCTCATCACGACTAGCGTGGTTTTATTGTGAAATATCAGGAAATACTGATGAATTGGAAGCGTCAAACTGCAGCAACGAAGAATTTAATTAAAGGTCTAAATGGCCATTGAATCACGAAATAACTCAGATTCAAGACAATCCCTGTGACACTGAAAAAACTACAATTAGAATTCGACACAGTATCACCCACCTTACAAAGAAATAATTTTGTTACTTTCATACTTGTATTCGTAAAAATTACAGCAATGTTTTTATTACACGCTATTATTTATTTCATGAAATTTATATTAACGTCACTGGCTTGATTTGGATTGGATGGAACATATGGTAATTTTAGATATTTTATTTACTTTTAGATATTCTAATATTGCTGCTTGATCCAGAAAAAAGTTAGGTATGCTTCTGCTTCTTATCTTTCACCTATCACCTATAGTTCTTAATCTCTACCCGATTATTTACTGGACGATTGCATGAGAATAGTCCGCAAAACTATCTCCTCCTTCAATTTTTACTTTTTTGTGGCATAAGGTCTGAAATTATACAGTTGGTTCCAAATGCTGTTCAAGATAGTTACTCTCCAATATTTCCATTGTCTGCCTAATTTTTTGAAAAAGTGACAGCTTAAGTCTTTCACTCCGATATTCCTCCAAATTTGTACATCAATAAAATGACTGTTGAAGATCTAATTAAACTGTTAGCCGAACGTTCATACTTTTGGAAATTGTAAGTTGTCTATTTACGAGTTACGGTACATGCACTAGAGTTATTTTTCAAAATTACTGACATTAAAAAACTGGGTGTGAATGCAAAGTATTCAATTAAAAAAATTTAACAATACAAAAAAATCCATTGTACGCTCTCACTATGAAAAACAAATTGACACGTGTTGTACTCCTTCTAAAATTTGATGCTACTCTTTCTTAAAATGTCAATCCTTGGAATTTTGAAAATCGTTTCATTTGACAAATGTTAAGGCATTTACTAATGGAAGCCGTGGGGAAAAATAGCAGCAATCTATTCAACGCATTTCATAAATATACACAATAACACTTCTTAAACTGCATTATGGTGACATGATACAATTGAAATGCCAACCTGTTCTTGAGAAGCTATGAATCTTCGAGTATATTATCGCATAAAATGCATACAATTTTCAGATTAGCTCATCTAAGCAAGAAACGAAGTCATCATTACAGGAGGAATCTAAAGCAAAGGTAAGTCCTTTTGCCATCTTTTTAATTTTTAGTAAGATTTCTCTTGTTCGAGGAACGTAAAAGTAAGCAATTGTAGTAGTTAGCCCATATATTAGATACTGCAAAACTTTTATGAAAATTGTTCTTCTCACATGCAAGATGATGCAACATAGCTAGGATAATATAACGTTTCTTATCTGCGCATTTATGGTAGAATTGGAAACCCCTTTTCGATGTTTTCCTTTTCCTCGCGTTTCCTTGCTTTCCTGCGGAATTTTTTAACAGCATTACGTATTCCAAAATTCAAATTTAGATATTTTTGCTCGTATTTTCATTTTTAATTTGAAAATATTTTCATCAATTAATCTTTTTTAACACATAATGCCTAAGCCTTTTAACTTGATTCATATATTCTTTACTTTGTCTTTCTAAAATCGATAGCTACTTTTAAATTTAAAACATTCAAAAGAATAAATTATTTTAGCTAGAATGCTCGTCTTCGCGAATCAATAGAAAGCTGCTAAGCTTAAATTTGTGTCCATTATTCAATTACCATAAGCTTTCATTATTTAAATTTCTTTTAATTTTGTTTAATTTGTTAATGCGCTAATATTATATCTATTTCTATTTCAGCTTTCAAGGTATTATGGAAATTCAGCTTTTAGTGTATTACGCATGGAAATATTCTGTTGCGCATTTCTAAAAAGAGCTTCTTTTATCATCTATAAGAAGAAAATGATGTGTGCATTTATTTTAGAATTATGTAGGACTTCTTTAAATTGCTGGAAAATACTTCCCTGGAGGTTGAAGTACTGAAACAGAATCTGAGCTTGAAGATGTTCTTTCAACAAGTATGAGGAATTTCAACAAGACTTTCAACAAGTCAACAACAAATTCATTTCAACAAGAAAGTCTATTTGTTGGAAATTCAGCTAGTCAGAAAGCTGAATGAGTACCGTTTCACAAGTCAGATATTCATATTAAGATTGATGAGTGCCAGTCGAAGTAAATATTCAAAATTATCTGAACAACATAAAAAATGATAATCATAATTTCACACTCCTGCGGATGATATTGAGATACATTTGCAATATTCGATTGAAGATTGTAATCTCTGATGATTCAGAATTTTGAAGCAACAAAACGCTACTGGAAAAAGAACACTTTACCTCCAAATATACAAGTTAACACTTGAAGCTAATATATTTTGAAGTCAAAATAAAATACGTTTCTAAGTACTTAAAGAAAACTCGAGAAACCATGTGAGAAAATTTTATAAAGAAATGAATGGACTAAACGTTGAAATAAGCACGTTTTTCTCCAAATGAAATTTTGCCTTATATGGGACTTCGCCGTGCTTTTAATTTAGCTTCTTCATCTTACTGCCTCACAGAGAAAGCTTCTGAAGTTCATGACAGAAATTTCTCCCTCTATCACAGTCGTAACCCACTTCAAGAATTGTTAAACTCTCTCAATCTAGGTAAAACTTCTTTTCAATCAAAATTCAAAGTATCTGAGTTGAAATGCATTGAAATTATATCTTCATTCTCATTTGTAGAGACTCATATATACCGGAAATAATGTATTATGAAAAGATGAATAATTATAGTTTTGTTGGTTCCTTTTGCAATAAAAATTCAATTAGCAAAACGTATAGGTATACACCATTTAAAATGAATATACAAAATCTTGTCCATTAAATTTTCTAAAAATAAAATAATTTAACTTTTATTATTTGCAATTTTCTCCCCGCTGGCTTCAAATACAAGTAGAGTAAATATTAAACTTATGTTTAATTTTATATGTACTAACCTTACGACTATCCATTAATTGTGCTAGCAACCATTGACATAATTAACTTGATAAATAAATAATTCTGAATGTCTTTAATCCAAACCTTTTCACTCCATATCTTGCCAAGTATTTTAAGTCTAAAAAAAATAATACATGAAGAAAACAATCATTTTGAGCATATTCAACTTTGTACCAAAATTCTGGAAAAAAAATATTGTATAATCCATCGCTCAAATCGACATTTCTTTCTTAGAAAGGCTTAAATTTTTAATATTTTATATTAAATTGTTAATATTCTTCATCAATCAATTACATAAATTTAAATGAAAGTTTGCAAGTTTCGCCTCTTTCCCCAAACAAACCTCGAGGAACACAAGCAGACGTAGGATTTAAATGGATATTATACATACATAAGATAAAAGATAGAATGAAAAGAAATGAAAGAACAGAAAATTACGATTTATTTTTCTTATGATTGAAATGAGTTGTATTCCATTAAATATAAGAAAACCAGTAAGAACCTTTTTAAAAGTAAAATACAAACCCTAAAATTTTCAGCTTTTATACTACAACAATAAAAAAATATTTCAGTAATAAATAATTATAAGGAGATACAAAAAATTTAAATGAAAGCAAAAACGTTTCTTTCTGCTCTTAAGTATAAAGCCACTACGCTAAATGGAAATGACAAAATGTTTATTGATGGCTGACACTATAATCCCAGAAAATTATGTGGTGTAATTGTTTTACTATTTTCCTCATTTCTTCTTGTACTTTGATATTCATTTAAAAACAGGATACATGAAGAGATTTTGATGCTTAAATGTTTCGCCTTATTTATTATTTTTTAATAAAAAAGTATTATTTAAATTCCAAGTACAACGTCTTTAAACAATAACAATTTTATTTTCATTACGAAGGACGAATGATATCAGTTCACTTTGAAGATGATACAGTATTTTATATTTCTACACTATCTTACAATTCCTTCCTTGAGTATGAATCAGAGTGAATTGGTTAAAGGTTTCTATAGCTAATCTAGCCGCATTTAACCTAGTCAGTAATGTGTATTTTACAAAACAACAACAAAAATTTCAAGATCTCAATAAAACTATTTTATGTGACTGACGAAAGTTTTTGAATATAGACTTGATGTGACTGTATCAACTCTTCTGTACGTAACTCAGCCTTAGAAACTTCTACCTCAGGGGCTTCTAGCCTTTCAGCCTAGTGCTGAAGTTTAAAATGCTCATTAAATATGAATGTTGAAATTTAAATTCTTCAATTTCTGTGATGGTAATTCTTCATTTTCAGTGGCGTTCTCTGTTGGTAGAAACGGCATTTTATATTCTTAGGTAAACTTGCCGATATCGCTTCATTTCACATGGCACAGTTACTCAAGCCACGAGTTCCTCGCTGAGCATATCAACGCCAGCAAAATCCAGCCCAATTACAGTTTTTCACGTCGTAATTTCCCTTTGGCATCACTGTAATAAACACAATAATTTTACCAGTGACAGAATTTCCTTTGATGAAAGTGGGTAGCAAAAATCCAATCCCATATAAAAAAATTTAAGGATAAAACGGTTAAAAGCTACATTTCATTATAATACCATCAACAGGACATAATTAGAAATCTCTACGAAGATTTTTTCCCTACGCTGAAAATTAAGACAGAACAAAATTTATTATTAGAAAAAATTCAACATTGTTGTATATTTGTTCACCTAACACAGTTACATGGCCTAAAATCTGGGCCATTTAGCTGTCAAACTAAACTAATAAATGTAAAAGTAAAAAACAAAATGTGATGTTTTAAGATCATTTGTTTTTGCTTATTTTGTATCATTTACTTCTTATTTTTTAATCTGTTATTTATTTTTGGAGGACTATGAAATCTTCACAAACGTCTAATTATGTATTAATGTCAAATTATATCATGAAATGATAAATCTGTCTTTCTTCCGTCGCAAAAGTAAAGACAAAATATTATATTCTAATCAGCATTTGTTGTGTTGTGTTACTGTTCTTGGGAACTAATCTCACTTGTCTGACCTAAACAGAATAAGCTCACAAAGTTTGTCGTGGTAAGGAGTACAAGACCTGCTTCTGTCATTGGTAAGAGCCTTGAGCACCATACGCGTGACAGTTCGACTCATGCTCAGTTCTGCCTCAATTTTGAAGCAGTCGTGGTAAGGAGTACAAGACCTGCTTCTGTCATTGGTAAGAGCCTTGAGCACCATACGCGTGACAGTTCGACTCATGCTCAGTTCTGCCTCAATTTTGAAGCAGAGCACCCGAAGGGGCTGGTCTGGGAGTCTCACCCCTCTTTTTTACCACCAGCCTCTAGACAGAACTTTTGGTTCACCATATATTTGAGCCGCCCCAAGCCGCACGAACTCTGTATATTTACAAATATTCATGTCTTCTCCGGGATTCAAACCCGGGCCTTTCGGTACGGCAGTCAGGGTCACTTACCAGTTTCCCGTATCGGCGACATCGGCATTTGTTTATGCTTTATATGGCTTTTTTGCTTCGAAAACCTGCCTTATGTTTTATTTTTTTATTTATATTTATTTTATTTTTTTGCGGCATACATGTAAATCATAGATACGTTATAATGCAATCAATGGTGGCTCTAATGATAATGTGTAGCTTTGAACAATTACACCATAACAGAAAATATATCTTTCACCTCGCAGAACATCAGCTTCGTAAAAAATCATTAAAACAGTATTAAAAATAGCTTCTAATTCTGGGTAGCTTCTGTGAGCGAAACGTAGAGCCAGCCGAAAATTTCGCGAAAATTTTGGCGTTGGCTCTAACATTATCCACCAGAAGTTGGTTATGTCTGAGCAAATATATTGCAAAGCGTGAAGCACCGAAATTGTTGTTGCGAAGAGTCGTGTTGGCGACGGACAGAAGCCCTGACAAACTGAAACTGCGATGAGTATTCCTGTGACAAACTGTGCTCGACGAATATCCTACAGCGAGCTGTATGCTTCAAATTATCCTGTTACGAATGGATGCTCTGTACTCCTTTCTTTGATCGGAAGCATGTAATTTTGCGAGTTTAACAAGGTATTAAAAGGTCTAAGTGAAAGCTTCTTCAAATCATTGTTTCTTCCCATAACTTTCATCATACCGGGTTAAGAGGAAACTCTCCGAATTTATTCCTAGCGGCAAATAAGGCAGAGTTCAAGAAGGTGAGGAAAATAGGACAGTTTGAACATAAAAAGTAATAAAGCTGAAAAATACAAATGATATGAACCTTACTGGTTGACTCTTTTGAAGAAGATTATAGTTATTACCTTCACTGTAACAGAAGAAGCCTACATCTGTAGTTGCTTACACCACTTTCATTTTAATGGTTAATCTTTTTCCTGAACATAACAAGCATGGGCTGCGTCCAGTGATTTCGCAGTGAATGAATAAATAATTAATTATTTCTAATTAAAAATAGTTAATCCTATTTTTATGAGACGTTTATGGGAAAGGCAATATGTTAGTTTTATGACTCACACCATTCTTCTCAGTTGAATAGGTGTTAGAAGCTACATGACAAAAATTACTGTCTTCTTTTTTATTATTAGAGCAAAGAGGGGATACAAATCATTCTTAAAGATGGTTAGCTATTATAGGAAGATACTGGCGACACTTTTTGTTTTATTAACTGTACCCTACTTAAAGCATCCAAGTAAATTGAAGAAATTTGACAAATTAACAGCGTCCAGTTTCATTATTAAACAGGGACTCTCACTTCATTTACAAGTTTATTTTTTAGAACTTCATTTTCCCGTGGATTCTCTTAATTAAGGAAAGCGTCTGAAGGAATTTCCCGAGAGAACTGCAACATCAATTTTTAAACTTTTTTAAATATTTCTTTATTATTATGAAATTTTATTAATTTAAATAATTTTATGTGCTACAATTTCAGTTTTTTTTATCGTTTCAATATTTGTCACTTATGATACATAAAATAAATATGAAAACCTAATATACTTATACGGTATTTCCTGTGGTTTATTCAATATTAACTAATCGCTTACAAATTTTAATTGAACATTCTTAAAAATTATTTCTCATGTGCAAGGAAAGAAAAGTTATTCGAAAAGTTCGAAAAGAATCTAAAGAAAGTTTGTCTAAGGGATTTATAATTGTTCCTGTTTTTTAATATACGAGCAAAAAAAAATTAAAGAGAATGCAGGAAACTGTTAAGGTCTACTCCACATATTATCAGTAAGCCTCTCAAAAATCGTGAAGCGTTTTATGAAAAACAGAAATTTTTCACACTTGGACCAGCGGTTATTATTTTTCAAATCTCCAAAAATTTAATTACTTAAGTTTAAGATTTTTTTTACTACGGAACACCTTTGGGATAATTAGAGTAAACTGTTTAATTCTCATTTATTTCATTGCTGATAACGCCTTATATTTGGGATTAGTATGTTTTGATTATCATTGCAAGTTATAAATAAGAGACTGCTTAATTTAATACTTTTGAAGTATTTCAGCCATTAATTTAAATAGTTTTCTGGAAATTTTAATTCCATTAATTTAAATACTTTTCATTAATTTAAATACTTTCTTCATAGTTTATGAAGATCTTAAATTATCATAAATTTCTAAAAATTATAATAGAATATATCTTTTTAAACTATATAAATTTGATCAGTAAAAAGCCATAATGCGATTTCTAGTTTACTAATTCTGTTGGAAACGTATAGGAGGGTAATTTATGATAAATCATTCTATCCAGAAACTTGTAATACAGAAAATACATTCGAGGCTGTGAAGGAAGATACCTTGCACTGACGTCACATGCTAGTTCTGATGATCGTTATCTGTTGTTCAACTGACCTGATTTCCGGTGAAAGAAATTGATAAAAGTTCATTTTGTAGTAGATGGATACGGCTACTTCTTTCGATTGCCTCATTCCTCGTTAAATAACTGTGTTTACTGAAAAGGTATACTGAGTTAATAAATCTCAAGTGTTCAAGAAATATATCTTCAGTTCTTGAATTAGAGAGAGAACTCTGCAGTCTTGTTAAAAGGATGAAAAGATTAGAAGTATCAGCAAACAAAAATGCGTTATCAGGTATAACCTTCCTTTGTGTACGCTGATCATCTTAGCTTCTAATTTGAAATGGGAGCATAGTGGATTTGAGTAACTCAGTCGAAATCGTTAAAGTGGAAATTTCCATTCAAAAGGGTATAGAAAATCAAGTTTTTTCGGCTACTGCAGGTATGTGAAAGATGATATCAGAAGCACGCAATAAACCAAAATAGGTTCATATATTGCGCCCCCCCCCTAATTTAAAATCCTTCAGGCAAAAATGATTTGAAAAACATTAACAATCAACAATGAAATTATACACATGTTTAATCTGGGTGCAGCTTATGTAAAATTCGACAAGCTGTGTTTCTAAGCTCTGTAATCCACTCATGAAAATTATTTCCAAAAGATTGTTACCAGAAAACGAAAGGCTAAAATCTGTGCATGAATAACGAGTGAAAACTTCCAGAATAATTGGGACAAAAATTTAAAGCTCTGAAATACAAATGATCGTATTCTTTAATACATTAATATTTAAAATGTCAATGTATAGCGACGCTGACTTCCAAACCGAAGGACCTGGGTTCAAATCCCACAGAAGGCATGGCTATTTGTAAATGTATAGTGTTTCTGCGGCATGGGGATACCCTAAATATGCGGCGATCCTAAAGTCCTCTCCAAAGGTTGGTGATAGGGGAAGAGGAGACTCTCAGACCGCACCCCGGAGGTTCTCCATCAAAATTGGGGTTGGGGTGGAAGTAAGTAAAGTAGTACTGTCACCTGTATGGTGCTCAAGGCTCTTGCCAACGACAGGCGCAGTCTTGCACTCCTTGTCACAATGAAGTTCGTGGGCTTGTTCTGATTTTACTGTCGGACAAGTGAGATAAGTCACACACACACGCAGATGTCAATGTAAAGTAAAGTGAAAAAGTTATTTTGTAGTAAAAACTTTATTCTATAAAAATTTTTTTAATTTGTTACCATCTTAATTTTTTTGGTATGTGTGTGTGTGTATGTTTTCTTTTATCTAGTTTCACAATGAAGTTCGTGGGCTTGTTCTGATTTTACTGTCGGACAAGTGAGATAAGTCACACACACACGCAGATGTCAATGTAAAGTAAAGTGAAAAAGTTATTTTGTAGTAAAAACTTTATTCTATAAAAATTTTTTTAATTTGTTACCATCTTAATTTTTTTGGTATGTGTGTGTGTGTATGTTTTCTTTTATCTAGTTTGTTTTAATCTTTACTCGTAATTAGCTGCTTTGTGGATTCAGTAATTTTGTTATCTAATAAGATTATAGCAACTTCTTTTTTTAATTTTAAATATATCTTTCAGCATCTATATATGGGGGTTGTATTTACATGCCTAAACTGACCGAAATCGTTGTTCTGGAGAGAGTGTTCCTCTACGTAAGCACAAATAGTAAACAGTTAACTCTGCCATCCAATCTTTCTTGTCTGCACGATTCGCTTGGCTAGTATGACGTGTCCATATCAAACACTAGAATTAGTCTTTATATTCTTAACCTACAGAATTTTCAAGGACGTAACTCTTCCATCAAATACTTCCCTTTTCCAGTTTTATTTTATCACGCAAAACAAATTGGGACAACGAGGTCAAATCAAGCTGGGTGTGTCGTCTTCATCCAAGGACCCGTTTAAAAGATAAGATATTACGGTGTCTATTAAGAAAACTTGACAGAGAATCGCAAGAGAAAGTTTTAAAAAAAATGGAAAATGCGAAAGTTAAGGTGCAGTAGATTGATTAAAAATTCTCGACTTTTACTTTTAAATTTCGCATACATATTTGCATATTTTCGTCAAAAAGTGAAGGGATTGTTACTAACTTCAGCCCTGCAAAAGATAGGTTTACATGTACTTGGGGTCTATATTCCTCGACATTTGCCTGAAATTTCTGACGATATTTATTTACTATGCCAGTTGATAATTTAATGTTCAACTCTCCCCCTGCGCTTTTTTATCGTAGGTTTTTAAAAGATTTTGTTGTCAATTTGTGTTAACTCGAAATAAAGCAAATTCCACTACATACCGTATTAATCTAATTCTTATTGTGCTTTATATTTTAATCAATTATCACTATATCTTATTTTTTAACCGTTCCTATTCTTACATTTTTCACGCTGTGTTATTTTGTGAAGAAATTTTAAACTGCACATGAAAATACTCTAAAACTAATACGTTTTAGTAGTGAACTTACCGAAAAGAAGATTAAAAATGTGCACCCAATAGTAGTGCTAAATTGGAATTTAGAGTTCAAATATAGATACAAAACTTGAATATTTGTAATTGATAAAAAATGTGAATGAAAAATTCAGTAAAAAGTATAGAGTTCAATATTTTCTATAGGTTTAACTTAAGTGATATGCTAAACGACTAGAGAAGTGGCCCTAAGGAACTCAAATTTAAAAATAATTCATGAAGTAAATGTAATATTTTATCATTTTCATTAGATTTATTTTTCGAGTACTTTGCTTAATATATATGGTGTAAATTGTTATGAATATTTTGCTTAATATATATGTTGTAAGTCGTTATTTTTATTACTGTACTATCTCTTGAAGCTGCATAGTTTACGTTATAATAATGTTACATTATTATTTCATTATTGTGTTGTCTCTTGAAATCTAGGTTAAGAATCATCATTTATTCCAATACATACCAGAAAGTGCACATTTTAAAATAACTAGTTGTAGATACATTAGGATTTCTTTTTTGAAGTAAGAGAGATGAAAAATTAGCAATGCCTTCGCCGGGACTCGAACGTCTCGAATACGCGTCGAGTGTGCTGACCACTACAATACGAAGGCGGGAGGAGTACCTTATATACTCCCCCTTTTAAACGGCGACCGCGAATTAGGGGACCCGATCTTCAAATCCTGTGGTTGGAGAATCATCATCCACTACCTCTTTTAGTTCGGGCGCCAATGTAGAGACATTAGGCTATTTCGAAACAGGTGACATGAAAAATGAGCAATGTCCTAGCTGGGACTCGAACCACGGATTCTCGAATACGCGTCGAGTGTCTTCATCACGAAGGCATGCTAAAAAAGGCGGAAGAAATACCTTATATAGTGACTGAGCGAATAAATCTGAATCCTGGTGAACGGGCGTACCTCCTTATACGAGACGATTTTCCCTAGCAGTTTTTCCCACTAAGGTATCCGTCTTCATAAGCAGATAGCTCTCCAGTACTTTAATATAATCGATCAAATGTCAGCTTAAAAATCAAGCTATTATTGCTTTGTTTAAGGCTGTTAGTTCCGTAGAGTGCGTATCTTTCTTTTATGTATTTTGCATACAGACAAGCGTTATGGGTTGCATAATATGTAATACGAAGTTTGATTCAACTGTAATATGTCTTGAATTGTATTATTGGCTGATACAAAGGCAGCAAAATGCAGTACATGTTTTAAACTAAACAAAACTTCTTTGCTAGTTAAATAAGTAACGTTTTCGTTTAGTTTAAAGCACACTCTGGTACGCTAATTTGACAAGTTAAATGGCGATTCCTTTAAAAAAAATCATGGATCTCTGTGCACATACAAGCGGTTTCTGGGTTACCCACGAGAGAGCGTTTCTGAGAATATCTTTAAGTAGGATCTGTAATGTATTTCTAATCTTTTATGAACAGCGCATACACGGTAAATAATTATAATGCTATGAACCATTCATACGGGGTAATAATAATGGGATATAATAACTGTAGTTGCCATAATCATATTCCTATACTGCATGTACTAAATAACAAAAGCCATTGCATTAATCAGAAGATGGGAAACGATGATCAGAGTGATTGAGAGAAGAGAATGGGAGAACAGAATTTGACTCGCTTTGCGGCCATGCTTGTAAGAGTGAACAGAAAGTCAGAAAATCGAATAAAAATGTTGAGAAGAAGCTGCTGGGTATAAGCGACCTTCTGAATTATGAGACTAGCCGTTAATATAAAGATGCTGCGCCAAAAAACCACTTATTGCATGCGAGTTTGTTTACACGAGAGGAATTCAAATTATCCTTATTGGGAACCTTGGGAATTCATTCGTAAGTACAGAAGGAGGTCGAGTCGTTCATCACCTGAATCTTTCTTCCATATAATGTACTTATGTACTTTCAGTTTTATCTTCGCACGTTCTACAGGCGAAAGTATCTTTTCCTTCAGTATTGCGTTAGTTTCAAGGTACATAAATACTAAATGCGTATTCTTTCATTTTTTCAAACTGAATTAAGACTTCAGCGCACAGTTTTTCCTAATGAAATATTACCTGCATTTTAGAAACCAAATCAAAGTCCGTCAGGAAATTATCCGTATGATAAACGCATAATTTTTAAAACTCATTAATGAACATAAAGGCAATGGTCTATTTTAATTTTTTCAAGTCCAGAAGTTTTAATTATCTTAGTAAAAGGTATTCCAAATAAATAAAGTAAGGAAGTATAATAATTAAATAAGGAAAACAGAACGACTACTTAAAAATTTCAAGATGTTTTATTCACGTATAGTTGCTAGACCTTTCCTTTTAATCTTCATTTCTTCAATGCTAACTTTACCATCCTTAGTTTGAAAGACAGTTTACTGTCAGTACTGTTATAATTTTATTTTGAACGTGTATAATTTCAAGCTTTCAAACTGCTGGAAAATATAATGGAGCTGTATAGTTCCGCAAATGAGAAACTAAGCATTAAATCTTTAAATAGTAGAAAAATTACTGGTAGTTTAACTTAAATCAGTTAATTCAGATAAGGAAGAAATAATTTGAAGATGGCCAATTTTTCGGTAATTAAATGAGGAAGGGCCTTTAAATGTCTGCAACGAGCAATGTGAAAAAAAAAGAATATCTTTTCGTAGCTTATGGCCTTTTGTGTCCTCGTGGCCTCAATCGACTCTTCCTTTGAGCTCCTAAGCTTGCCCATTGGGAACCGCTTTCTCTTACTTCGTGATCAAGAGTAACCCTGCCTAAATAACATTATCTGAAATTCATCTATCTTTTCCCCTGCAGTTACAGTTTTCTTTTCAATCTAATCGAAATTACTTTGCAGAGAATAAAAATGGTAAATGTAGCTCAGAGGAGTGTTTTAAAGAAACGTGATTGTTAGAGGCCAATGTTTTAGTGATTACTAAAAAAATGTTTATTTAACTTCAAGTTGATGAAACTTTTCCTAAGTAAGATGTGCAGTTTTTAGTAAGCATGCCGAATGGTAAATTTTATTGTTTTTAGACAAAAGAAAATCGAAATATGTTTAATCAAATATTTTACATAAATTATGAATGACGAGGAAGCTTAAAATTTTTTAAGCAGCCGCATGCAGGCCATGCGTCAAGTTTTCTATAATTTAATCGCCTGTTTTCAGTATGCGTACTCTCTTGAATAAAAAAATAAATGAACATATAAAATGATCTAATTATGTTAATTTACGAACTAATTATACTAAACTTAAAATTTTCTCCAAACGTTCCAGCGTGCAGTTTAGAATGCTAAAATAGTAAATCTGTATTATGTGACTTAGAAACTGCAGATGTACGCTTATTATAAATATTTTGCCTTTCAAAGATTTTAAAGTCGCATATTTGTGAAAAGTAATTTGGTTGACCTGATAAACTTACTTGACCTTGTAAAAATAACTCATCTTGAAACTTAAAATTGCAAAACGCATTACGTAATACAATCTGTTCCTAATTTGCATTACTCAGTGTTATTATAGTTTTGTTACAAACTTGTTTTACCTCGTAATATAATAAGTTGTGTTATAAGTTCCATCCGACAGTTTATTAAAAAAATTGTGAAAATTAAGCAAGCTTAAATAGGCGTGGATCTCAAACAAAATTTTATCCAGTTCGAGGATGATCTGACTCTGATTCATCTTGTTCAGAAACAAAGAAGAGAAAAAAACTCAACGGCCATTCTTTATGTACATTTCTGGAATTTATAGCAATATTGCTGGTAGTCAAATTAATCTCCGATAAGTTCCTCATATATACAAAGCTTTGTTATCTTAAAATCTGATTGCGTGATTTTTCTTTCATGCAATCTCATTTCACAAGTCGGTGCTCATATATACGTAAGAAGCATTTGAAGCACTTTCATTTTCCTGTTTAGAATTTTTCGATTCAAATCAATAGTTATGCTTATTACGAAATTATCTGTATTCAGACTATGTGTTTAGCAATGAAATCTACAAGTTCAAGTCTACTGGAAATCTCCCGTATGCAAGCTCATTACTATAAAACTGAAGATTTTATTTTTGTCATATTCTAAAAATTATTCCCTTCTCTGAAGTGGTTACGCGTAACTTCTAGAATAAATTTCCACTCCCACAAAGTTTTGTCTAATTTATAGTACGCAATACTTATAGTCATAGAATAATTTATTTAACATAATTTGTGTTTTGTTAATTCCTTTGGAAGATTTTCATTTATCACATTTATATTTCAAGGTAATAAAATATACAGGTAATCTCTCAATACTGCAGAGGGTTCTGTTTAGTTGTAATAATAGTTATTTTAATTTTTGAACCATTTCTGCATACTCTTATTTCCCCTCGCATTTCCTCGCCAGGATATAAATTAATTAGGTGAACAAGATTATTTAAACGGTTGAAACGAAAAGACTAAGTACAGCGCGATTTGCTAGTGAAGCGCGCGTTTGCTATTTTGTCCTCCAGTTGTTAATCTTAGTAGCGGCTACGCATTCTAGCTGTCTAGTTAGTGTATTACTGGTGTAGGTTTCTGAGTCAGCCTGTTAAGTTCTAAACTTGAAATGTGTAGTTTAACAGTCTTTAAATGTATTGTTAAATTGCTTTTAAGTTCCCACCGCAAGTAGTCGGTCCTGTTCTACGCACGTAAGTCAGTGCCTTTCTGTTAAAAAGCTGCGATTAATAAAAGGGTCTTTAACACCCTTTCCCTGTTGTGTTCATCTTCACGCCTGTGGGAGAATTCACAAAGGTTTGACATCCAAGTAGCTCTAGTCACATTGTATGATAGCCAAGAAGATTAGATCTTATAAGTGTACAATGATTATGCAACAGGCTTTATTAATTGCTGCGACATAATATAAAAATCTGCTCAACGACTACTAGGAAGCTTCTTATCCCTTTTGTCGAACGAAATTTGGTAGACGAGTATTCTAATTACCAAGAATTACCAACATAATCTTCCTTCCTAACTTCTTCACATTTGCAATGAGAAATAGGCTGATCATCACATTTTTCAATTAGGGACTAGATTTTCAACACACGAAAATTTTCAGAATTTCTTACATCTATACAATTGCACAAATTTTAAGCTTTTTGTCTCAGTTTAAGTCGGAATAAAATGCTAAATCTTCCTAAAATAGGGAACTTATCAGGAGGCAAATAATCAAGTTGCTGCACGCTGGTATTTCGACGTGGGTTTGATTTCTGGCGAACGGGCTGCCTGCATGGGCCTTTTCATGTGTAATATGAATCGAAGGAATTTCTCTAAAAAAAGGCATCCACGAGGGCTCCATATTAACAATACAAAGATACAAGCTAATAAATCTAAAAGTTATTTTTTTCCTTAATGTAACCATATAAATAAATAACGAGAATTCGAACACAAATATTGCATTTCACTAAAGCTACATGCTAACTCGAAAATCTCTTGAAATGCTAAGTCTCTAAACAAAGAGCTGAAATAGTATGACTCAGATTTACTTTTAATTAGTAGGTTTACGCCTTTGGGCTGATTCGCTTCAATTCTCATAGGCCTACGTTGCATTCGGTCTTTTAAAGAATGGGCGAGTTCTTTACTTCATTAGTAGACTGTTTGTCTAAAGAAGTGGCTGCTAATTTCAAGAACACCCATAAAGTGGTAAAACGCCAATCGTCTTTATACACCGTGAGCTGAAGATGAAAATGATTTTGCTCTTCCTTATTCGACGCCCCTTTCTTAGCAACTTTTTTTACAATTGAATTGGATACCTGTTTATCCTATAACAAGGCTAAATGTGCAAAATCTTACTGCAAACGGATTTTGAAGCAGATTATTAGGCAGTTAGAACAAAGTAAATCATACTTAATTTGAATGCATTATTATTCTGTATTACTTTATGGAAATCCCCCTCTTAAAACTTCGAAAGTTATTAAGCTTAATATTTATTAATGCATATTGTGTATTACAACAGAGTTGGATGTTCTGTCTGCTGTGACCAAATATTGTTAGATTTTTCTGTTTAATGTTTCTCAAATGAATTCTAACAAAAATGTAAAGGAAGGATTATATTGCATTTAACTAATTTATTTTGTGTTGCTTAAATGCTAAATAGATCTGCGCGGCTTAAGGTCAGCCTTTTCTTGGACTACTGCTTCAAATCGGGTTGAAATATGTTAATCTGAAATGTTCATTTGTGGTATCAAGACAGCTAAAGTTTTAACATTAGTGAGGTTGCATCTGCTTTTTATTTCTAGAAACTGTACAAAATTATCTACTGAAAAAAATTAAATGGCTTGGAGCTACTTACGCAGTTATGAAGAGGGAGAAGACAGTAGCTTCTTCTAACTTCCCTGCTTATTGCAAGTCTTATAAGAACTTGTAATAAGTCTCAGTGGAGGTATATTTGTATGGTACACTATCAATTGTTACGCAGAACAGCTGCTAGACATCAAGTAATGTTAACTTAAGAGAAAGCTATCAGTTATAAGGCATTTAAGAACTGTACGACGTATTGTATATATGGTAAATTTTATTGTAATTTAGCAGTTTTTAATACTGTTTATGCATGAATGGTGTTGAGAAAATTTTGTCTGAGTATTACGTTTTGTTTGATTCCCAAACTTTCTTTTATACGTCTAAATACATGTAAAACAGAGGAAGCATCTGTCTGTTCTTAGTTAGGTCTTGATTTCTTTTTCGAGTTTCAGTGAAGGAGTTTTAAAGGAAACATCTATTTTCGAGTAAATTTGTCTGAACTTGCCAGCATTTTAGATTATTTAAGAAAATTTGTTAATAGCTTTTACTAAATAGCTCCAAATGGTAATCTGACGCAAACAGAAAAATAAGCAACTATTTAAAATCTTATGTGGAAATGTTTGGAGTGTTAAAATGTAAATCAGGAAATAAAACATTCACGTACGGAAGAGGTAAAAAATGTACAACCTTCTGATTATCTTGACAGGAATATAATATTGTATTTTTGGAGAGTTCTGAAAATCTTTAAATTTTTAAACATTTGAAAACTCTTAGATGCAGTAATGTAACAATCATGTTTTCATTTTACTTTTATTTGGCAAAGTTGCTCAACTAAGTTGCTATAGAGTTAAGAATTTCTGAAAACTGCATTGGAAAGTTTATTTATTTATATCGTTTTATTAATTTTACTTGTATATCTTTCATTACTCTCCTAGTAACGGTTTTAAGTTTCTCAACTCATGCATGTGCCACTTCCCGGAAAACCCCTAATTAGAAAATTATAATGGAAATAAATATAAATCAGAAAACCTGCATGCAAAATATAACTCAGAAATCATGTACATTTTATTGAGCATCTACAGACTCTCGTGGACCGATATAGTTTAGAGTGATAATTTAATTATGAGGAGATCTATATTTTTAACACTGAATCCTTCTCATGCAGAACTGATGCAAACGTATTTCACATAATCTATTTGGTTTGAGTTTATAACTTTATATTTATGCCGTGTATTATTAAATAATTGTTTTACTTATGACCAGAGCGCAGTAGGAAGAAATTTTAGCTATTTATGAGTTTGTTTTAATTTAACATCAAGTTAAAATTCGCTGATCATGTTTGATAAACAACAATTTTATTTGAAAGTTACTGAAATGAGTTTTTACAATATGAATTAGCAATGCAAAAAAAAAAGGAAAGAATTGATGTAAAAAGAGAGAGCATAGTAAAAGTATGTATCAAACTAATAACTGTAAAATAAATAGGGCGATATAAATAAAATGGGAAAAGATCTTTAAATGTCGAAACTTGCGTTCAACATTTATTAGTGTTACACGTTTTAGATTATCTGTTAAAGAACATCTATCTCTTTTAAAGCCGGCATCTAAAACATGTATGTTTCTAATAATAAAATTCAGTAGTGCAAAACAAAACTGAAAAGATCTTGATCTCTTACTTGAAGAATAACTTCCGTTTGTAAAATCTCCATTTCTAATGCAATAAAAGGAATATCATACAATAACACCTAACCCTTGCAAAAAAAACTTTTGCCTTTTGGTTTGTTATTTAATTATTTGCAAAAAAAACGTGGTTACTATCATTTGCTTAAAATGTGACCCCAGCCGGAATTTTTTATTAAAAATTTCAAGCGTAGGCTGAAGATTTCCTTGACCGTAACAAAGGAAAAGGCATTCACTATATCCCATAATATTTATAATTCAGAGGTTTATACTTTGCGCTTGAATTGTTTATTATCGAAAATTATAACGGAATACGTTAAAGCGAATCATACAATTAAAACTATGATCTTAAAAAATATTGCTGAAAAATAGAATTCCTATAAATGAAAGAAAACTACTTGTGTTTACTGCGCAATGCCAATACAAAATGCAAAGTTGTTCTTACACGATGAGCTTTCCTTTTTCTAAATTTACGGCCATGACGAATCTACATCTTTCTCACTAGAGTTAACAAGAGTTTGATCCAGTCATGAAAATTCTTGCATCTCAAAAAAGACATCTAATTCCAGTGATAAAGTTCGATTCTGATCATTTGCGATTTTAAATTTAAAATAAACAATGTATACTGCCAGCAAATTAAAAATTTCTCTGTAAAAGTATCAGCTATAAACTTTACTTCCAAAAAAAGCTAATTTAGGCAACAGTACCATTAAAGAAATAATTATCTTTTATAAATTATTACAGTAAGTCATGAGAAGTACTGTAAATTAATGGATATGTAATATTTTTCACCAAAAAGTACTTAAAGAAGAAATTTTTGCAAAAGCTAGTCAAGATGAATTAAAATTTGTTATGATATAGCTAGAATTGCCAAAACAAACTGACTTAGCACAAATCATATTGCAGTGTCACCATACGGTTTGGCTGCAGTGAATAAAGGTACCTTTGGCTTCGTATTCTCTGGGTGAGTGTTCTAGTTTAAAATCAAGAATAAACCTGTTGCGAAGTTTGTCAGCTAGCTCTCTTGTTGAAAATGCGAATGGGTGGGTTATCGAAGTTTATTAAGAAGCTTCGGATTTGCCGGTTTTGTGAATCGGAAAATTACGAAATTAGTTTGGCCTTGAGAGACCTGTGTTATCGATGTCCAGATGATTAAATGGACTATAAAGTTATGCATCAGTTGATGTTATAAGGATATTGTATTTGGTCTAATGTGGTGCTGCACTGTTATTTAAGGATTATTTTTGAATTATAAGAAATGTAGTTTAATATTTTGTTTCTTAAGACCGTACTTTTATCCGTTATTCTTAAGCTATCTGATTTTGCTATCAGCAGGATAAATTTAATCTTATAATAAGTCAGTTACGAGGATGAAAGCGTGAAGCTGCGTTTTAAATAAGCCAAAACATTATGAATACATTGCCATGTTGCAAATAGAGTCAAACAACTGCGCATTTCAAATTAATGAAATGGTATGAATGAAACTCGCTACTTAGCTACGTTAACCAATACTATTTCTATTTTTAAAAGATACAGGATCAAATCATTCAGCGAGTTTATCTCAGACCAGAGCATTAAAGCCATCTGACAGTATTCGATTACTGCAGAGACGTTGATGGTCAGACTTTAGACATGCTTACATGAGGGAATACTAGTTATTCCCTTTAAAGAAATGGCGCGAATACGGTTTGATTAATATTAGAAATGTGGTAGACTGCATTGTACATCTCAATACAAGGGATATTCTACCACAAGTCACCAATCATTTTAATACTTGCAAAGGAATTAACGTATCACAAAACAGATCGTAACCATCAATCAAACTAACTAAACATTTCTGCAAAATAGAAGCATTTTGCCCGCTATTCCTGTAATGACTAGTGCTATATTTGGAAATTTTTTTTAATTTAATTTTATTTTTTTATTATGATAGAACGCCTTTTCATATCGTTAGGATTCTTTTGAAGCTGTTTGATGAAGAGTTTGGAAAATTACCCTTTTTTCCCTCTTAATTCGAACTGCCCACCAGCGGAGGAGTAGTAAAATCACTTAAACTTGGTAATTCGACACGAGTTAAAATCCCGGCGTATGGACAATCTGCATGGGCGTTTTCGTGTACTTTCCTTATGTGTAAAGTTAAGTACGAATCAGTTTCCTTCAAAACGTGATCCACAAAAGAATGCCTTCCTGAAGGCTGATAGCTTTGCAGTGATTCCAATAATAGAAATTTAGTTTATAATTCGATCTGCGGCAGCTTAACCATGTATCACATCAGATATGTGGTCATATCTTTTATTATGTAATATATGTTCCTAAACAACAAACAGAAATAAAGCAAAAAAAAAAGGAAAGGAAAAAAAGAAAAAGAAAAAATGTGTTAGAATGCGTGATGTATGTTATCAATTAAGGTTTTGATTTAAACCCTTTTAGAAAGCCTGGAAACTTTTCTTTTTACATATTAGTTTAGTTATTTATTACTCATATACGAAAGGGTTAGTTATTAACACAACTCATAAAATCGTATTTAGAGTTATTTCACTTTGCGTATCTGAGTTTTCGTTAGTACACTGCGTCGTCAGCTTATTGGCTACTGTGTAAACTATTTAACACACATATCATGCGGGAGATTATCGCCAAAATCCTGACCGGATGAGAACAGTAAATAGCAGTTAAAAGAGAAGTATGTTAGAAAGGAACTGATGACATTACTACTATTATTTATTCTTTGCAATTTATATCCAGTACACGATACCTTTTAAAAAGGTAGTATTTGCTTTCGTTTTATTATTTTAAATCATTTAGAGAAAATACTAGCATAATATTAAACGTTTGTATTCTAAATCTGTTTGGTTTATTGATTACAACAAAGCACGTAGAAGTATTTGCCTTAAGACATACTTTTGTAGAAAGACTTTCCAAGGAAAATTGCTTAATATTCACTTTAAAGACGAAATAAATTACGAAAGCCTCATGCAGAATGCCCATTTCTCGAGAAGCGATCCCTGGACAGACTACCAGAGTTCAGCAGTCTTTTCCATTTGGCAACTAGTGAGTTAGATCAAAAGTACTAAGTAAGGAGAGAATGTAACAAAGTAACTTTCTAAAGTCTAAAGTCGAGGGCAGAACGAGGTGACTATGATAGTCATCTCGTGATAGTCATCTCGTTTCGGTCGAGGTTCGGAGGTCAATTTTTAAAAGTATTTTTATTTGACATAATCGCTTTATTTAGGAGTAACATAAGTTTTAGTTATTTAATTTTAAGGTTTCAGGCAAGAAATGAGTTCCTTGTAATAAAAGCATATTTTTGAAACATTATGAGAAGCACAGGACAGAGTGGCATTATTACTTTTTTTATACAAACGTAGTAATGAAATCTTTTCACTGTTTCACTTTGCAAGTTAATTCCGTCAGGAAATTGGATTAGTTTTTAATTAATTCATATTATTTTTAATCTTTCGAATCTTGAAAGAAAAAAAAAGAACTTTTCTAGCTTCTTTTAAGACGGTTTAACTATATAAAATTATGAAATGCTTTACCAAAGTAAGCTTCCTCTTAAAACCCGCTGATTATTTCAAAGCTCACTAGGGTTATCTGCCTACTGCTGATTTGATTCTGGGATACCTAAAAGTAATATTTAGCATTAATACAGGTGTCCTTTTAAGTTAGCGCTATTTTAATTAGTGCGAAAGAAAATTATTAATTCTTATTAATAAGAATATATTTCTTGTACGCACTTAAACTAGTAAACAGACCATTCTAGAAACAAAGGCCCACCAGCGTTCGATCTGTAAAGTAGCTGAACACTGGTAGTTTCGACCTGGATTCGATTCCAGGCAAACGGACTGGCTGCATGAGTGTTTTCGTGGTTTCTCCCATGTGTAACCTGTATACGAGCCAGTTTCCTTCCACGAAGGCATCCCTCCACTTGAGAAGATAACCCTTGTGTACTTTGTCGTATCTAAATAAACCAAACCAAACTATTTTAGAAATATTCGTGGGGGAAATAGATTTTACACTGAAAATTATGCAAATCAAATAAATACGATTCTTCAGTATAGCTGCGTATTTAAATAAATTTTTAAGCTGCAATCTGATATTATGATATTTAAAAATTTACTGCAAACTTTGAGAGTGTAATGACTGACTCATTCGATCTATTACTCTTCACCCTGAGTAACATTTTACAAAGTATAATATATTTTATTTCCTTCAGTTTCTTACATGCGTTTTAAGTGACATTGAATTCAGCTTAAACCGCTACTGAATAAAATCTATCAACTATTGAAAACATCAACAAAAACCCTTTTGTGTTAGCGAAACTCAGGAATTAACCAGAGCAATTTTTTCCGTATTTATATTCAAGTACTTCATTTTTCATTGACGTTTCTTTCCTTGAAAGATTAATAACTAGCAATTAAACAATTTGAATGCACGACATCTGTGAGAAGCAAGAATAGGAATAAATGGCGAAAAGGCAGACTATTGAATAAAATCTCAATTCGTAAACAAATGATTCAATTCTAGTCAATCTCTCAGTATATGACCTCAAAGGGTGCTTCCTTGTATGATCTGCCTTTTATATGTCAAAGAATGAAACTGTCAAATTCGCATGGAAAAAGATCTTTTCCGCAGTTAAACTATATTTCTGTACTTATAAAGGTAATAGGCATGAATAGCAGGGAAATTTCATATGTTCTTTAGGCAGCGTGAATTGAATTCTCATTCAAATATAATACGTAAAAGTTATTATTGTTAAACTTCCTAATCAATTGCCTTTCTATCAAAATGTCCTACACCCTTTTGTTTGTTACCTACGTTGCTTCACAGATCTTTACGTTCATAACTTTACTCGAGAGTAATTTGCAACCACGTTGTAAGTGCACTTCGTTTAAAAATGAAATAAAACGCATTATAATGCAGATATAAAATTAAATAATTTATAACTTGAAAAAATACAGTGCGTTAACATGAAACAGTGTTTAAAAAACTGTAATTTTTCTGCATTATCGTGGTGGATACGCTTAGCATATTGGAATAAAATGGGCTATATAAAAAGCTGAATAATGTTTCAAAAAATCTGAAGTGACTCAGAACAGAAGATTATTTAGAATATAAAACACTTATTGCATTTCGATGTAAAGAATTAGAAGGACGACACCATATCAGTAACTATACACTAGCCTTGAGACCTATTTCATTTCTCAATAATGTATCAGAAGTGGAATGCGTGTTTAAAAGAGAGGGAAGGCAGTAGAAGGAAAGATGATTCTTTTCTTATAATCTTTGAATAGTATTTATAATTCCTCTAAGTTCATTCTACACCGTAATAACACTTTAAATTAATATAAATTAATATTTCTATTAGTTTTTAAATTCTGAATAACTTTTTAATTGCTTTAAGTTAAAAGTTTTATTTATACCGCTTTTTCTATTTCTCGTTCTTGACAGGGAAAAAAATAAGATTGGATGCTTCACTTAACAAAATAAAACTTAACTTTAGTGATATTTCCAATACAAATTTTGAGTGCATTTTGTATCTTTAAATGTCACAGAATATTGGATTATAAGTGAAACAAAATGCATAATTGATTTAAGTCTTATAATTATTTCTCGCATAAATTGCAGAGATTTAAGTAGGGATTGAGATAAGTAATAGTTGAGACATATTTAAGTAGGGATTGGGATTTAAAAAGATTGAGAAAAATTTTTAGGCACTCATTCTTTGAAATTATCCGAACATGATGCCGAAGTTTAATAACTGAAAATTCTGCAGATTACGTTTTACATAACAGTTTAAGCGTTAAGATCCAAAGTATTTAAAATATTTTTGAAATGTTTTAACATTGTTTTTTGAAAGGTCCTTTAAGTCCAAAGACTTTTCTAAAGCTCGTTTTCTTAAAACTCGCTTTCAAATAGCTGAGTATTGGCTGCAATAAAGATCTGTTAAGTTAGTTGATGCTGATTAGAAATTTTAGATTAATTAGAAAATTACATTTTGAATGCAATTCTCAGGCTGGTTAATGCAGATTAATTCAGAATGTAATTCTTACTTAAAATGCTAAAAATCCCAAGTTCGAATTTTTTGCTTTGCAGTATTCACTATTTTATTGATGTTCATCAGATATCAATATAATACTGTCAGTTATATTTTAAGCACTGATAAAATTCAGTCTCGCCTTTGATTTCAAGTAAAACGTCTTAATGCATTCAGGCTTTCTACTTGAAAGCAAAGATAACTTAACGGTTTAAATTTACATGTTCTTAACATTTTAAAATTCAATAGTATGAAGTTTAAAATTTTTCATTGTTATACAGACTAGTGCATAGTTGAGTTGTGATAAAACTAATATCTGCATATTCATTTTAAAGCAGTGTTTGTGCAAAACTGCATTTCTTGAAAATGTAACATTTTACAAAAAAAAATATTCATCTTGTTTGTATTTTAGATGGCAGTACCTTAAGTAAATTGTCATGCAACCTAATCCTTATTAATTCCTTTGAAATTATTTTGAAGATTTTCTCAAGCCTTTTTTAGTCCGTGCAAATAATGTTCTTCCTTAAAGTAAAAGCAGAAAAGATGTGCCAGTAAAAAGGATGGTTGAAATATTTAAGCAAAAAATTTATTGAAAGCTTTCAGTCTCGTCAATCTTCATTCAATAATTTTGAAAGAAATTTAGTCAGTGCGCAAGTCACGTTCTCCTATTGCTGTAATTTTTCTGGCTCGATTACATTTACTAACACGAAACAGAAAGCAGAAGGGCGAGACTGAAATATTTACAAGATTATCCACACGAAAACCACCCCTCTGTTTCTCGGTTTTTATTATTCTGTCTTCCTTCTAGTTGCTTTTTGATTTACTGCGCTCATAAATATTCATGAATTTACCTTTTACTATACCTTACTGCATGCAAGGCAACACAAAATATACTTTTCCATTTTCTCATGTAAACTGCTACTTACATGTGTTTTATGAACGGCATGCGAAATTCGTGCATGAATGAGAACGACCAATAATAACCCAGGATGCATGTAGCCAATACCGAATCCTTCAATAGCATAGAATAGACAGTTGCAACTAAATATTTTTTTAAAAATAAGCCTTTTAATGTTCATAAACAATGACAGAGATGAAAATAGATGAAAAATTTACCACTTAAGTTTTTCGTCATGTCATTTCAATACCTGATAGACACAGTAAATAAAAACAGCGAATAAAATAATGAATAAAAATATAATAAGCAAATATAACAAATTAAAAAAAATCCGTACATCGATCATTTATCTATTAACTTAATGCGACTGCCCTGTATTCAATATATTAATTATATACGCACCTGATATCAAATCAGTCTAATTTTGACCTATTATCAAAGTAAGATGATCGCATATTTTTACTATGTATTGTTGTATTTTTTGCATTAAGATGATTTTTTTAATGTTTCAGTCTTTCTTTGGACGCACGTACAACAATTTGGCTGCGCTAGGAGAATGCAAGAATAGCGGACAATGTGTGATCAACAAGAAAAACAGAACTTCATGTAAAAGCTGCAGGCTAAAGAAGTGCCTGCTCGTAGGAATGTCGAAAAGTGGTAAGTTTTGCTTCTTCTGTGTGAAAATAGTACTATCATCTTTTTAGTTTGAAGCTTTAACAACATTAAGCACTTATACTAAAAATATGAGAAATTCGTTTCGGAATTTTACCCAAAGTATTTAAAAAATAAAGTCCAAGGAATATCGTTACCCACTTTCTTTTAGTGAATATAAAAATCAGGGATACCTTGAAGATCACTGGTTACCTTTCGACAGACATATTTCTTTATATAGCTACATGACGAGCAATCTAATTTTGCTTTTGTCACTTTATGTAACTTTCGAGTAACCTAATCGGCAAAATAAAGGAATCTTGAATAAACAGGTCATTATACATATTTTAAAATCTTGAATTGACCTTAAAGAGGTTTGTAGAATTCGGTGTTTCTCTCGAGGCCGAAGATGAGACCATTAACGAGAAGGGCATTAAAAGTTGTCCGCAATAATGTGCAATAGTCTCAAAGAACTGGCGTAGAAGTGGCGTGGAAAATGAACCATCTCTATTTCGCTTCATGACGGGATTCTGCAATTCTTGTTTTCGCGATACGTGAGGACATTCAGAAATGACCCAACCCCTGCTATGGGACTGCGCAGAGGTCAGCGCGCGGGTAAGTCTTGTCACGAGCCTTACCATTAAGGGTCAGGCGAGAGGTTAATTGTGTTAAGCTCGTTCATAGTGATCCGTCGTCTTTTTCCTTGTGATAGGGTCAGGGCCTAAAATAATAATCATAAGGCGCCCGGAAGAAAAAAAAAAAATATATTATAGCAGTAGACGGTGATGAATTTTTGAACCACGGTGATGCGGTTGATAAAGGGGAAATGCAAAAATTTAATAATTTTATGTTACTAGTCTAGTGAAAGAATAACTTATTATTATTCTTATTTGGATTCATTGAAGAATTAAACGCGTTTATCTAATGATTTTTTTTCAACTAACCATATTCACATCTCTTCCTGAAAACGCAGCGTTTCATCTTCTGTCAAGTAAAGAGCCTCTTTTGGGGATCAATGTTAATTACATAAATTGTTTATAACATGTTTAAATTACCTTTAGTGAATAGGGATTCGAAATTTATGGCTGGCACAACTGACTGTGGGACTATTGAATCTGAAATGAGATGAAACAACATAAACTGTATCGATGAAAATGAAATAAAATGGGATAACTAAAATGAAGTAAAATAACTAGTTCCAAAATGATTTTGAGAATTTTTACATTCTGAATTAACTTCGAGCTAGATGATGAAAATAATATGATTGGTATTATCATATACTGAAATAACTTACCGTTGCTGCTGTACGATATTTCCGATTTGAAAAATATTCAGTTTTAATTTGGAGACGTTCCCATGTGCATTACAGAATGCATTGAAAGATATTATTCGTAGCAGTTTTAGCTCAAGATGCTCTGGAATTTTCTTTCCTTTTTTATTTCCGTATTTTGGTTTCATACTACCGTAACTTTTTATTTCGTATCTAACAGAGTATCAGTTCCCTATGCATGAAACTCTAGTCTACGTTAAATTAGTTTATTGGCAAACTTAGAGATATTTGATAGTAGAATTTCCTCTTAAAAAAATAGCGAAAGACAATTTGAGATCAGGAATATGCAAAAGGAGCGGAACGTTTCAGCTCCCAAAACACGATTGCCTTATCTGTAGATCAGTTTTATGTGGTCATTCATCGTGTTGCAATTTGGTCTTTTAGTCAAAACTAGAGCATCTTTGCAATACAAGGGAACGGCTCTGTAATTAACATGAGCGCATCATCAGAACGGCCCCTTCCCAAACGCTGCAAAGGTGGGACGCGTAACGTCGAAAGAGTGAATTCCCTACTTTTAAATCGTGATCTGTTAAATTACAGCGTGGGTGACTTTAAAAGGTAATGGAGCTGTGAGACCACAAGCTCCTTCCTCATGTTCATTTTAACCACGTTATGATTATCGTGCTCGCATCTCATCGATATCGAGCCCCTCTATTTAATCGATCAAATGAATCTCAGTTGTTTCATTTTTGTAACGTAGCGTTGCACTTCTAAGTAAGACTTGACACGCGGTGTTTAGGACTCAGTGGAATAAAATGGTCTTTCAAACGTCTCAAGGTCGGCTGATATGAGATGAAAGCCATGATCTTAGTGATCACGGAAGTAACACACTTCAGGTTCCGTGAAATTGCAGATTCTTCGTAGATGAGCTAATGAAAGTGTTTCGCGATTCGAGCCGTTTTTAGGGTCACGTTTCAAAAGCGCAGTCTATGCATTCGTCTTGCTGATCTGCGTTAACTTCATTCTTTGCAACTGATTGGATAAATCAGATTATTCATTTTCACTTTTCCTTTACATATGCAGTGAAATAGGTGTAATCATCCTGAAAATCGTTTCATGCCTTATTTTCACTCGAACACGTTTTGACTACTCTTGATAGCCATTTGGCCATTATTGTCTATACGATATATTTCCCAGTACTTTATCACATCTCATTGTAATGTAATAAAAATATTCATATATATTTCTCAGCTTTATACGATACTAAAAATTAACTAGAAAAATAGTAATATAAATCTTTTTTTCACATATTCATACACACAGTTTCATACAAATTTCCTCTCGTATTACTATAAAGTACTCATGAAACAGTAAATGAAAAATGGGCATTTGAAATAATATCAGACAAGCCTAATAATAATGAAAAACATTTTCTACTTGTCTGCATGAAAGCTAGACAGAAGCAAAATTTGAAAGGCTTTTTAATAGAGTAGCAATATTTTTATATTTACTCAAATTACAAAGTAATCTGAACAATATCCACTAAGTCATTATTGCTGATTTATTGTTTTAGTGGCAATAGGAAGGTATTGTACAATCATGTAGTTTAGAATTTGTTATATCTAGGTACATGGGGGCCAATTACTAGGAAGATCAGATTTATATCTTTAGACAGAATTTTTTTTTATTTTTGAAATGTTATATGTATTTTATTTAATTAATCTTAAATTAAACTTTAAATATCTAAATTATTTAAAGTTAAAAAAATACATCGCCTAGTCTAAAAATGGGAGTTAATATTGAGATTTTTTAAATAAATATCTAATTGTTTAGCAATGCAAACTTGGAAACTTTTCAGACAGTAAAATATTTACTTGGTTGTATAAAATCAGTAAAATTAAAATCTAGAAGGATTATAGTTAAAAAAGGAGGTAGGATGTAAAATTAAATATATTATCCTACCCTATAAATATTATTAAGTGTATAAATACAGATTGCAACTCATTAATCTTATGTCTTTTCAAATTATTCAATTAATGATACTTTTGTAACAAAAGTCTATAAAAATAAAAATGCGATGTTAATGTATGTAAAGTAATTTAAAATGATGTTTACTAAGTCCATTTTTTAAAATGATGTTTACTAAGTCCTAATACAAAGCCTTATTGTTTTTCCCATTTCATTTATTAGATATATTTATAAAAATTATAAATATATAAAAATACATTTTTCTTAAGGTATACCTTGCTCTTCGCAGTCATAAAATCAATGTTTTAGCGGTAAATCATCATAAATGTTAGTAATTAATATGAAAGTAATTAATATGAAATAATTAAGTAATGAATAGGAAATACAGCCATGTACAGGCAGAAGCAAGTCTATCACCTTTGTAGTACCAGAGGTGATTGGGTATTGCCGAGCTTAGCTAACTGTTAAGCTTCTGCCCCAATTTTGTGGGAGAACAATCCGGGGGGGGGCGGTCTGAGGGTCTCCCTCTCTTTTTTTTTCCTCTACCACCAACTTGAGAGGACATTCCGCTCGTCGTGCATTTTGAGTGCCCCTTGCCGCACAGAGCTTTTGTCCTTACCATACCTTCTCCGGAATTCGAACCCAAGCTCTTCGTTACTGCAGTCAGCCTCACAAACCAGCTGAGCAGCTAAACAGCCAAGCATAATTTAGTAGTCAACGCTGTTACAATAGAGCTTTAAAGCTGTCTTTCGACGCTTTCAGTAGCGTTTCTTTTTAATAATGGCCAAAGTTTATCACAGGGAAAGGTGGGCTGCAAATTAACAAATTAGTGAAACTGCAGGTATAGGAATCTGTATCAGGTAGAGAAATTCATCGTGGCCAAGAGGGAAAGATTGCACCTGTCATTGGCAAAGGCCTTGGGCCTACCTCATAGATAAGAGTTCGAATTTGCCTAGCTCCATTCCAGTTTTAAAGGAAAACACCCCTCTTCCTTTGTCAACAATCTCTCAAGCGAACTTTCCGCTCCACGATATTTTAATTGCCCCTGTGCCGCAAAGTCATTACACATTTACAAATACCCATACCTTCTCTTGGATTCCAACTCGAGTCCAAAGCCATAGCAACTACATGTCGAAAAGAATTATAACTACGCTAATTATGGCTTGATATGAAAGTGTTTTGTTTTTAATGTTTTCAAGAATATTTTGAAACTTTCTTCGCAGCTGTTCATAAAATGATAATTTTGGCTGCATGCAAGTTTGAACTTGATCAGTATGAGGCTTTAAAATTTATTTTCTCATCACCTAAAGTTAACGTGTACAACTTAGAGACAGAAAAACTCCTTCTGATAATTTTATATTAAGTATGCTTAACCTTTAACTAGAATGTAATACAAAAATCTAATATATCCTAAAATTTAGTTTAATTTAATATGGAAGATAAAGAAAGTCTTTCTGCATTCACTTTCATATAAGAAGTAAGTGAAATATAATTTCCTATAAAGTTGAGTATAAATGCGATTTCATGATTGAACCTGTTAACATTTATTAAAAAAAGACACTTCACAAGAAATGTATTATTTCGTGAACATTTAGGAAAGAAACTGTTCCATTAAAAATAAATAAATAAAGATCCTACCATGTATAAATATTGATACGATTTTGTGTGTTTTTGAAAGCACATATTTATTTTATGTTTTTGAAAGCACTAACAAAAATATGATATTACACAAGGCAAAATGAGGTCCACTCTTCCCAAATTTATTTTTGCTTCAGAGATAAAAGCGCAACAAGGATTAACGCAGATGGTTGTTCATATTTTATCTGAGAAATTAGTATGAACGCAAACTGTGAATATGAAAACAGGTAATCTTTATGTCCCCAGATCCTGTAAGAATGACCGCGAATAATTGTTTAATGGAATATGCTGAGCTATATTTAAGTTCAGTTGCACAGCATAAAGAAGTTTAATCCATTATCGTGGACCTTAAGGTCAAGGAGTCATGATCCGTCTGCTTATTCTTTTAGAATGTATTTTTCTCTTCGCTTAAATTTCTGAACCGGCTTTTGTTAAGAAAAAGGGAACGCTTCGTTTCGGTAATGGTTACAAAAAAGAAAATATGTTCAGGAAATTGTTGTGAAAAGAGCTCTGTGAAAAGCTCGACCTGGTTGCTCGCTGCCTTCATCGGAAGCACTCTTCGTGTTTTGCCACTGGCCGTAGGTGCGGTTGTTTGTGTCTATAAGCCAAATCAAGCTCACATTTGGATTTTGAGAAGACTTCTGTATTTTTCGCGAATTACAAATATGAAATGGAAGGGCGTTGTTAAGTTGTATCACAGTAAGTTTTCAAATTTGTGATGCTCCTCAGAATTAAAAAAGCTTATTTATTTATAAGAAGATGGAAAAGATAAAGAAAGTACAGACATAAACTTTGGGGCATTTGTAATTCAAAAAAAATTGTCATATTTTGCATTGTTTTTCTCAATGATAACAGCAAAATTTTGAAGATCCGGACAGTAGGAAAGAAAAATAAATGAATACTTTCTGAAGAGTGATTGCAGAATATCAAATTGATTTTAATAATGAATGTGTTCTTATTTCTATTCGCGATTGAAAACATTTTGGCATTTCCTCTTCATATTGTCAGTCAGGTTTTTAGGCATTTCGGATAACTTCACTCAAACTTTGTTCCCTTTCGCTTAAAGAAATTTGGAAAATTATAGAAAATTCATTTTTCTCCTTAAATGATTCTATAAATGATCAATAAGTTCGTCAAATGAATCTAGTTCTCAAAATTTTTTATTGGCAATTCTTTCGTATATATTGATCTCCGAGATGCAGAAATTAGAATGACTTGGGGAGGTTATTCATTATAATCCACTTATACTAATAAAAAATTAATTGTATCATGATAATGACTAATTTAATAATGAAATTTTTTTGTACCTAAACTTTGGATGTTTAGAATTTTGTAAGTAAGCGCGTGGTATTCAGTATTTTCCCCTGTATGATATTTAACCAATTTATAGCTTTACCTTCTTCATTCAAATATGTTAGTCTGGCTGCTCCTGACTTTTGAGGTTTCAGATCGTGATACAATGTGAATCACATTGTAAGGAGCGCATAAACTCAATTTGAGAGCAGTAACAAACTGGGGCCTCTACTGTTGACAACAAATCATCTTGCATAAAGAACTCTAATAGTAAAATATTCTTTCAGCTGTTAAAAAATGATTAGCAAATGAGTCACTGCAAGACGATCAGCTAACTGACAACAACGATGAAGCAGAAATACAACATCTGAGCATAGATAACAGGTAGAAGTGGGCGGAACACCAGAAGTTCAGCATTGGTAGTACAAGTACAGTTCCGCCTCACTAACTGTGCAATTACGTTCTAGTTTTGAGGAGTGACACGCCGGGGGGCGGTTCGAGGCTCTCCCAGCCCTTTTCCTCTACTACAACCTCTCGAGGGGACTTTCAGCTCGCCGTGTATTTTGAGTGCCCTATTGCCGCACACACACTATACGGTTATAAACACCTATGTTTCTCTGAGATTCGAACCCGGCCCCGTCGATACGGTATTCAACCTAAATATGTCAGTATAATCTGTTATGTTCTATGATTATACTCTTCTTCTAATGCCTATATATTTCTTTCCCT
>KK120643.1:443795-502427 GCA_000611955.2 Stegodyphus mimosarum
TTTCCCTATTAAATAAATGCAGTTTGTTTTACTGAGGCTGCCAAGAGCTGCAGCAGTGGTTAACTTCCGCTAGGTTGGTAACCAATTCCTCATGAATATTTTAAGTACGTTAAAGTCGGGAGCCAACTCAGCAGTTTACTGTCACTAACGACTATGAAGCAGTAGTACTGCGTCTTCAAGCCGGAAATGCTAGAAAATTTCTTGGATCTTAAAACGTAGAAAACAGTAAAAGTATAATGAATTATCGTCTTCTCGCATGCGTGCTCTCTAGTGTAACTATCAGTACATCCAGCTAGCATCGGAATATCTGTGGTTCAAAATTCGGTGCAGTTGATTTCTCATTTTTCCTGGCTTCGAAAATAAATGTCTCTGCAGGGGTGCTCTACTAAAATGTTGTGGACGATAATTCGTCACTTTCTGGACTTGACTGACTAGATATCGTTCTCCTCTCTTCAGTCGCCCTTTAAGTGGGAAAAATATAAGAAATTATCGTCTTACCCTATGAGTGTTCTTTAGGCTAACACTGAAACAACAGTGTAACAAGCTATAAAAATCCTTGGATTGAATCGGAGAGAGCAAATTTGACTTTTCCTTTTTCCTGCTCAGACAAAAATTGGACTCTTTCTCTCCTTTCGCTACGTACAATAGCGAACTTCAAAAATCTTTTCTCCATAACACAAGAAATATTTCAAGAAAATAAATTTCAAATTTACATTTCGCGTGGCTGGGTAAAAGTACATGCAGGGATTACCGAGAACGGAGACGCTGACTCCCTTGCTAACGCGGCCCACCAGCGGCCGAGCGGTAAAGACGCTGAACACTGGTAGTGCGGTCTGAGGTTCGAATCCCGCGAACGGGCTGGCTGCATGGGCGTTTTCCCCATGTGTAACGTGTATACGAGCCAGTTTCCCTTAGAAAGTCCTCCACGAAGGCATCCCTCCCATTAGGCAGATAGCCCTCGTGTGCTTTGCCATAATTAAATAACCTAACCCTTACTAACGCCGCAGCTACTGCTCGAGGTTCTGGAGTTATGAACATAGAAATCGCCAACGTAATATCTAGAAAAGAAAAACGCTAAAAAAATCAAATTTGGTTCGCCGAATGGAATTTCCTCTGCCTCTTCTAGTGTTCATTAATGCAAGCACATCACAGTGAACGAACTTGAGTTCCAAACACATTATAAACACTCCAGAACTCCATAATATGATTAACAAAACTCTCATGTATATCTCGGAACAAAGCCCATTTATATGTGAGCAATAAATATTACGAAACAAGTCTTCCTTTTGGTGCACATACCCATCAAAATAGTATCTGTATGGAATTTTATGGAAAGACAGGGTGTTATACTGGATCAGTAGTAACGCGGCATATTACCTATATCACCGTATGATAGATTTTTGGTGCCCCGTATGCTTATTTATGTCCTGTCCCTCATACGGTGTCTTTACTTTAGAACTATGAATAGATTCTATGCTTAATATTTAGCCGTTTAGTTTTCTCGGGCTCTGTCAAACCTATTTTGTTTTTTTATCTTTTCATATTATGTACAGAATGAATGCTGGCTTTATGACATATATAAAAACCATCTTTAAAATGCAGTCTGAATATCAACAGCTGAATATCTGATTAAATTTAATGCAGCATATATGATGATGAAATTTAAGGAGTGATATATTTTATACTAAAATTGTCTGATTGGTTTACGAAATGCGTTGTAGCTTACATTTATGTATTGTATCATACAAATTCTGATATTTGCTGTTATTCTTTCTGCAAGCTATATTTAATAGCTTATTCAGAGTAGAGTCAAAAATAGCTTATAGTATAGCTTATTCAGCGTAGAGTAAAAAAATCTCTTAACACTTAATAATGTTAGTGCAATTATTTGAACATTCTTATACACTTAATGCTGTTATCTAAACATTTTGGATGCGTTTCAAAATTCAGTTTCATAGTAATTTCTTTGGATATTTATGAGCATATAATTCAAAACAATTTCATAAATTATAGCAAGATTTTCGAACATATCACATTTAGAAATAATTGTTTCAGCTTCTTTCTTTTGATAACATTTATAAAAAAGGCTTTTTTTTGCTTTAATGTGTACTATGATTAGTAGTAGTTGCTTTTTTTTTCAGACATTTGCACAAAATGTGTGATTTCGTGAGTGGAGGTGCAAATATGAATGTGAGCTGCATGGAATAATATATAAAAAGAATGCATGCAAAAGCTAGACACTGCATTTAATTTCTGGTGAAAATTTACATAAAAACATTTAAAATATGTATTCAAACTAGGTTTCCCATTTCATTTCAGGTTCCCGCTATGGCCGTCGATCAAATTGGTTCAAAATCCATTGCCTTATTCAAGATCAAGCTGAAATGACTAGTAGGCTAGCTGATCAAGGAGTCTTAGCCAACAGCCATTATGATTCGAAAGATATGGTACATCATTTTCGTTCTGAATTCAGTGATGTAACTTTGCCAACGAACGGACACTCAAATCGAGGTTCCCCGTCTTCTGACCCAGGTACAATGGAGACAACTACAAGTCCAGTGTCTTACAACTTTTATCCGTCCAAAAGTGCAACTAATGGCTATTCTAACGGGTTTTCAGGGTATGATACTAGTAGCCCGACATACGAAAGGAAAGAAAATGTGGCATTTCAACATCATCACCATCTTCCACTGTCCCCAGTGTCGCCTCTTCATCCTAGTAAATTTTTCTTCCATCCAGCTAATAGCAGCTTTTTTGCTAAGAATTTCAGTTCCCTACCCAAGGTTTTTAGCCCTGAGATGAATTATTCACCTCCTCATCGGTTACTAGGAGTACCAAGTGGAGTTTTGAGTAGTCCTGTACTCAGCCTTCCGCGTGATGGACCTCTGGTTAATACAGAGAGCTTCAGAGACGTTCCAGAACAGGATACGCCTATCGATTTGTCTGTCAAAAAGCCAGAAACTCCTAATTCTGATGCTAGTGCCGATCGTGTGAATGGCAATGAGGATGATGAGTATATAAATATGGACGACAATGAAGATACTGACCAGATGCCAGTGAGAGCAGAAACGCCGTTAGATTTAACATCGAAAAGAGCTGTTTCATGCTAAATATTTGTTGCTTAATGATTATTGTTGTGTTTTCGAAAACTTTGTTGTTATGTTTCAAAGTACTATTCCTAGAAGAAAACAGTTGTCGAAGGTATCAAATTAATAGGTGCTACTGTTAACGATAGGCAATCATGAACTTGAAATTTGACGAAGTGACTCGTCATTTTGATACAGTATTAAATGTCTAAAATTTTGTTTATCATCTACGCATGCGGCCAGTTCAGATGTGATTTGACTCTACTTAACTTATGTATCTAACCACCATACGATGGTGATGTAAGTGCCTAACTAAGTCATAAAGTGCTTGTGATTAGAATCGAAGCGAACAATTTGTATACATGTATCATACTTTCGAGACAAGAACAAAAACTGCGTTTTTGTACACGAAACCCACCTTCTGCAGTAGCAGTTATGAAGAACTTTCTGCTTGTTATTTCATGACATTTTCATTAAGTGGCCTTCGTCTATTACTTGTATGTAAGTGTGTATGAATAAGTACTTTATGTATATATGTGTGTGTATATAGATATATTTCTCTCTATTATATCTATATCTATATATATGTATATGTATATATGCACATGTGCAAACACATGCATATATATATATGCGCATGCTTACATACATACATATTTACTATATTTATATATTATGCGCGTGTGTATGTACTTATACATGTATCTGCATATATATGTATGATTGCACATGTATGTGTGTACGTACATGTATATTTATATACATATGTGTACATTTGTACATGTGTGTACATTTATATGTATATTCACACGCACACTAACTCTAAAAAGAGAGAATAATAGCATTTTATTGAGCTTTTATATAATAAAGGGTAAAACCAAGAAATTGCAAGAGAAGAACATAGGTAATACTGAAGCAAAATTAGAATGTACTGAAAGTTATACGATATTCAAAACCTCGTAACAGCCGGAAACTGTTTTAGTAATTTTGAGAAATGAGAAAGTTTGTAAAAGGAGCAATAAGTGTAAAAATGATCTTTGATAATGATATAAATCATACTGCTCACTAAATCTTCTCACATAGCATTTTTCTCTCGGTTAAGTAAGAATGCGATTGAAAAGTATTCCATAATTAGATATAATTTTAGCCTGAATTTATAATACCTGTTACGAAATCAATTCTTTTTTTTAAACAAAGTATGATGAAAAAAATCTTATTTCAGAATTTGGCAAAATTTTATATCCATAAAATGCAGAGTTTAACTTAAGATTCAAACAAAGCCAATCCTAAATAGAATCATATTTAATCTCTTCACATAAAATAAGCCTTACTAAGCCCTTCATCTTATAGAAGTCGAAGTGTTTAGCATTTAAAAAAATAGATTATGTAAAATCAAGTAAATGCTCAAAGAAATCCGAATTCTTATTATTATCTATGTTCTAGTGGGAGCACATACACATATATTTCATTAATATATATATATATATATATGTATATATAAATAATGTATATATATATATATGTATGTATATATATAATATATATGTATGTATATATATAATATATATGTATGTATATATATAATATATATAATAGATAGGTGTAAGTGAATAAGATTTTTTTCAAAGCCAACATTGTTAAATTTTTCATGTACCATAATTTTGTATTGTTTTAATTTTGCCATATCTTAATTGTATATCTGTTTGTAGTTATTGTTATAGTTACGTTTATCTTCACCTCATAATGCGAAGTTAATTAATTAAATGTCTTCCAGGTTTGTATGTGTAGTTTTATTGTTTCTTTTGACTTGGTTTAAAGTACCTCTTATAAATGCGCATTATATATACTGTCATAAAGTTTTGTATGATATATTTATTCTGCAGCTTATTACTCAAGAACAAGCAATACGACAAATTGAAATTATTTCATCATAACTAATGACAAATAAAAATCAAATGTTATTTCCTGTTCAAAAACTGCATAGATATATATTAACTACTATAAGTCATTAGTGAACTTAATAAATAGTTTTCAAAAGTATAAAAGCCTTATTTTTATGCTTATTAATTGCGGATCAATTATAAGCCATAAATTTAATATTGCTTTAATTTGTATTTAGAATACTTATCTGAAAATATACGATAACCGCAGACATGATATAATGTACGGATAGTTTTAAGTATAAAATGTTTTTCCGTTTTTTCTGATATCCATCCGTTCTCAATTGCTTAAGATAGACAAAGACTTGCTTTTGCAATAGAAAGCAGTTTTAGATACTGTGTGGTGAGAGGCAATTCTTAGAGGGAGACAATTCTATTTGAAATACTTAAAAGGGAGATGTTTGTGCAATAATGTGAACTATTTACTGCTTGTTGAAAAAAATTGCAATGTTAAGTCTCATTTGAGGTCGATAAAAATTTATAAGCGTGACCATCCATTGTTTTGCGATCAGTGAAAGTGAAAAACAGAAAAAAACTCAATCTTCCTCTAGTCGCGCGAAAGATTGGCCAATAACTCTCTCTCCCACCTATGTATGTCAATAGGTTAGTCGCTACGGTCTGAATGCATCTAAGACTCATCATTCTAAAAGTCCACTTTTTCCACAAGTGAAAGTTCTGACACGGTTTTCTTCAGTGGGAACAATCTTCATTGTTTCCACCAGGATTTAGATAGCCCAGTGGATTGCATATTTTATCGGCCTTACATCACATAACTCGTGACCTCATACAGTCCAGAGACCAGGAGACATAAGGAGCTGATTTGTTAACCCTGGCCCACTGAACCGAACCCGAGTTTATTTCAAAATAGTTTCGAAACAAAATCTATGACAAATTTTAGTGTTCATCTCTGTGGTTATCGTCTCAAGCTTACATAATATAACGTAACGTTTACATGAAAACGCTATTTTCGGACTTCCCTCGGGCATCGAAGGTTTTTAAATGCCGTATTGATTCTCTGTTAGAAAACTTTTTTATGTTGCCATTATTTTGAGATTAACAGCCGATTTTAAGTACCGAAATGAAAATTACAGCAAGTGAAACACATTGTACGTTATAGCTAGTACCAAATGAAAATCAGAGCAAGTGAATTTGTCACTGAACTCAGAAATGTTTTCCATTTTGTATTTTATATTAAAGAGTATACTGTTCTTGCGTTTCAAGCGCAGAATTAAAATATGGAATTGCGAAACTCTTGGAAAAGTATACTGAATATTTTCATTTTTATTTATGCTTTATGAGTTGTTCCTTTAAAATTTACTTTGTCTTTTAAAAGCAATTTCTTATGCTGTACTTCAACGATGTAATAAAATGCGGGTTGTATTTACAATATGATGAGCTGATTTAAAAGCAAAATTCCAAAGAAGGAAAGGAAGCAATCCTAATGTTCATCATACATAAAAAAATCAAAATTATAATATTTACTGATTACAAATCTTAAGTTAATATAAATTTTTCGTGTGACGTTATGTGGTAAGATTATCACTAAGATGGTGCTAATGTTGTTGTTTATTCTTTAGTTCCTTTCCTGGTCAGATGGTGCTAATACCTCAACCATGTTTTCTAAGTTCTTTGCATGTAATTAAAGTATATATGGTTAAAGTAGCTAATTAAAGTAGAAAGTTTTTACTATGATAAATATGATTAGTTTCATTAATCTCCTTTAAATAGAAACTGTAGTAAGGATAAATAGTTCAGTTAAGCACAGCTTTAAGAAACTGCTTCGTATTTTAAAATGTTGAGCATTTCTCTAAAGAAGCAATTGAACCATGTGATATGATCAATCAAAAAACAAACTGTATGCAGCTTAATGTACACTTTTTTCACACTTCGAGTTAATTGCACTTAAAGTACAGGGTGTACTTCCAGGTGCAGTTTACAGCATTGTATGCTTCACTTTATAGATTTCATTGTGAACTGCACACAAAGTACAAATTGTACGCAGTGTCTTATGCCTAGTCTTTCTTCCTTTAAGCAACTACATGAAGAGATTGTGAAAGTGATAAGGGCACAAATTATTGCCAAGTATTTTTATAGATTTCTGGAAGTATTGTAAACATTCCAGTAATGGCCAGTGTAAAAACAGATATTTAAATATTCATTATTGGTGGAGGAGTCTCATATTAAGAAGAGCTATGATATTTTCATCTAATATTGCCTCGAAAATATAAATAATTTTGTATATAGCATTTCAAGATATGACATAATTTTACGCTGCAAATTGTTCAAATGATTTGCTGTTCAGTTTGGCAAACAATTGTTTGCAGCCTTTTGAAGGAATGAAGTTGTTTATGTGTTTGTTACTTATTGCATGTCCAAATTATCTTTGATATATATTGCATTACAAGAACAAATATACAAAAATATCAACATAAGTGTTGTTTAATGATAAAGTCATACTTGAGCATAAAATCTTCATTTATATATTTAACATTCATAGCATTTATACATTCATCTTTAAGCAGTCTCCGTCCCATGCCATTACATAATATCTCTTAATAAATGTGTGCTGACCGCTGCAACAAAAAATAGGAAACTAAACTACAAAAAACAAATGTTAAAATAATAATAATAATAAAACAGACATTACCAGTTCTAATCGCTTTTCTTTATGTGTTATCATTCAATCGCAGATTCGAATGCTTTTTCTAGCACTCACAAAAAATCACATTTTCAATTATGTTTTCGCTTGTAAAAATACCACAATAATAACTCAAATGAAAAAATTCCTCATAACAATGGTTAATCTTTCTCTAAACTATAAAAATTTTATAGTTAGTTAACTGATTTTAAGGGGTTTTGAAATTAATTTATGAACTTCAAATATAGTAGATTTTCTAAATTGCTGAGTTGCTTTTTTGCTTAATTAAATGCTAGAAAACACACAAAAAAGCCATGCCTCTGTGGAGGAATTTCTAGCAGAAACTGGTAGTTATCTACGGTATATAATGTGAGCAAACATCCATGAAGCCAGGTCGTTTGCCCAGCTTCGAACTCGAGTGGAACTGCTAAATGTTACGCACTGAGCCATTCTTGAGCGTCAGATTTTCAAAAATATGTCATTAAGTTTTATAAAGCAGCATCATTAACATAATTACTATCTACCATTACTTTACACTTGCAGCTTATTAATTAACAATTTTCTTTAATATTAGAAATGCTAAATTCATTTTTAAAAGCCTACCATTTTAGTATAAATTACCATCGATTTGCGAAATAAACAATTAGTATTTCCATTTCATTTCTTATGTGTTATGAATGCAAATAATCAAATAGCGCTTGCAAAATAATCTTACCTTTGATGATAAAAGCAAATTTTGAGAAAGTAACTTCCAGAAATGTACCTTTTACTCTTTATCCTACTTTTCGGTCTAGTTTACTTAGACCATGATACAGACAATCAACTCAAATTCTTTCTCTCATTCCAATTTGGGTAGTTTGCTACAATTCCAGTCTACATTCTTTATACTTAATGGACAATAAGCAATAATTGGAATAAAATTAACTGTAAGAAAATTGTAGCTTAGAAATAATTTAACAGAACATTATTAATTGAATTTGAAAAGATATTGTTTTTTAAAAATGTTTCATAACGTGATGTGAAGACCTTATGAATCTCTGGTTTAACCCTTGCTTCGTGACTGAAAATTAAAAAAAAAGGTTTGAACTGTTAAAGTTGTTCTTAGATTTATTTACTGTATATTAACTGTGATTTAAGACGGCTAATACTTACATCAGTACTTAAGAAGTACTTTACATTACATTTTGTATTATATTATTATACCTGCGGGTGATCTACTTAAGTTGTTATTGAATGGTATTTATTTATACACATCATGAGCATAATCTAAAAATTTTCTGATTGCATTTGACGCGGCATTTCTACTTATAAATATAAAATAATTATAATTTTTAGTAGAAAATTGACAAAGAACTGACGGCTGTGACAAAATTAAGTAATTATTTTTTATTATTAGTCTAAACGGTTTGCTACATGTATTTTTGTGATGTAGATTAGAATATATGAAAAAAAAACAGATTTATAAATTATTTTACTAATTTAAAAAAAGAAGCAGTTCTGAATATTACGACGATTTTATCAGTTAGTATAAAAAGTTGCAAATGTCATCGTCAACTTTAACTAGAGCTTCAAGAACTTTTCTCTATTATGTCATTATTCTGTATATTCTAGTAACTACACATGTGATTATATGACATTCAACTGTGTGAATTTTTGATCGAATTATAACAAAGACGTTTTCATATGAAAAAATTATGCCACAGATACATGTTAAAGTTTATACATTCCATTTTGTTGTTAAATATTCAATGTATGTAAATTGTTTCCTTATGTAAACATAAGCTGTTGTTGCTATTGTTCAGAGAAGTTTGTATGATTGGGAATGGACAGTTAATAAATATTTTACACAAGACTTTCGAGATGTCAATTTTCTTTTGGTTTGTTTGTTGGCTTGCTCTTAAACATGCATTCAGTTGGTTTGCCACATATTTTACGTTTACGAAAAACGTTAATAAAATGCTACCTCTTTCCCACTTTAGTGCCAGTTTGTTAAGACTGATGTGTATTTCCGTCAAACATTGATGATCATGAAAGACACGAAAACAAGGCAAACTTTTTTACTTCAATGCTAGTTTGATAAAGATAATGTGTAAGAATTTCCATCAAATGCCATTTAGAAGACATATCTTCAAATAATAGCATTATGGAACTGTTATATTCAGTATCTTAAACGAAATTAATTTACATTTTCTCATCCAAAACATAAAAGTATGCACTATTTAAGCGCAGCAAAACACACATCTGCCTGCTCCATGAAAGAATGATTTAGAGGAAAACTTGAAAATGACAAAGTGAAACTGGAGAAATTTTACATTATACTCGAAACAAATCATAAAGAACCCCTGCAATTAGTCCCTGCTGTTGCCAGAAATACAATCAGGGGTGCCCTGTGGCGTATGGTTTCTGCAGTGATTCGACACTGAGTGGGTAAAATCACAAAAATATATGCAACCACCTCCTCTTACCGAAAAGATTCCCATTCTTAAAGTTTACAAAAATTCAGCTTTTCTAGTAATATCTCTTCACATTGTATTAAATTACTAAATATTCTCAGAAGCGTGTTTTTCAATGAATATTAGAAAAAATTAGATTCAAGATATGTTTCGTAAACAGGTAAAGCCGATTAAAAACATTAAAGATCTCGATGTAAAAGCACCTAAAAATTATATATGGAAACCACATACCCTTTGGCACCCAATTAATGAAAATAAGCAATTTAAGTACTTACACTATATTTCCTCTCACGACGTTAAAATTTTGACAACCTCGGAAGGATGTTTTGAAATAAATACTGCCACCGAAGAGCTAGGAGTTCGTTTCATAAACAGATAAAGTCCTTGAAAAATATTAAATATCTGGAAGTAAAATGTTCTAAAATATTTTGTTATATATAAGAGCACGAGAGTCAAATATCTCTTTTTGCCACAAAAGTAATACAATTTCATAATTTAAGAGCTTGCATAAAATGCGATACCATAAAATAAAGCACGACATACTTTGCTATGTATTCGTCAAGAATATAATAATAATCTCGAATAATTTTAATCGAAATTTAACCCCAGTATTCCATAAAAGCACTTATTTTTCGACCATCGTTATTATCAATCGATTTGTCATCAATAAGGTATTCTCCGAGAATTCTTGATCGCATTGATTAATTCTGTTTTCTTTCGAAGCATCCCGCTATCTTTCTAAACAGAAGGCGCCGAAATGGCGAAAGAGTTTTCTACTGAGTTCAGCTTTCGAATATGAGAAGCAAATCAGAAAACGTTTATGGCCTTTGGCTTAAAACTACGTGTATTTGGTGGACCGAGAAACATGTTTATTCGCATTACCTCCTTGAAGTGTCCAGTCTTCTGATTTACTGAGTGGATCATCAGCAAAGTTGTTCCCCTCAACATGTTTTGATAACTTTATTTATCTCATCACGTGAATGAAGTAGCCCTTCCTACAAACGCTTCCCATATCATTACACCTTCTGCTTGATACAGTTGTTCGGAAAAAATGGATTTACTTACTTTAATACTGCATCAGTTCATTTTACAGGTATCTGTCCTACAAGAACTAAACATGAATTAAGCAAAGTTATTCAATTACTTGAGCATTCTAATTTTTATGCGTGTACTGATTTACATGACGTAAATCGTTTCCCAAAAGTAAACGTTGTAAAATTTAATACGTTATCTTCCTTTAATATTACTGTTTAAAAAGCTTAGAGTAAACGTAAGAACTGATGTATTGTTTTTATTATGTCTACATTACCTGAATTTGTAAAGTTATATATTATTCGAAAATTTACTTAATCTTAAATTTTTCCAGATCCATGTTTGAATGCAAACTCGGTGTAAATTCAGTGAAACATTCAGTGTAAATTCAGTGATTCAATTATTCAGCAGCATAATATCGCTGTTTCGCAGCATAGTATTATCTGAAAAGTATTACTCTAATAAGGAATTCATCAATTTACACAAGGGACCACTAGTAACACTAAGTAAAAATCTACAATTTTTTTTTATTTCTCTTGTTACACAGAGCATTATTATGTTTGGATAAAATGCTGCTTAAATTTAAATTACAGGACGTAATCACACATACAAGCAAAAAGGTTTAACACACATTAAACAAATGTTGAAGAAACAGTTTTTAAATTATGATAAAAATCTGAGATTTACTGAACATTCATTTTAAAAGACAATAAGCAGTTTTTAAGAAACCTTATACCAAGCAATCATAAATATATGGTTAAAATTCGAACCTATTTAACAACACATTTTTTAGTTTCTTACCAGTGCAGGATCAAATTACTCTGAAAACATTTAGCAAGCCGTCAACGGTCGAAAATAAACAATGCCAATTGACTTATGTATCATACTATCGACCGTGAAATTGTCGCCAAGTAACGCGATTTAACGCCAGTTATGGAAATGCGTGACGTAGCAACATATAATATCTGTACTTTCATCTGATAAGCCCCCCCCCAATGGATTCTCCATAAGCCATGTTTTATTTTATGAACAACGATGCAAATTAGCTGTTGTTACTTGTTTTATTTATTTATTTCACATTTTGGAAACACTTATTAAAATTTGGGTACCTTCATTCTACACAACAGTAAGCACTGGTTTACTTTCAAAGTGATAGGATCCTACAGTTAAAAAAATTGTGTATTAATTATGTATTAATGGTCAGCTGAATATGGCTGACAAAACCGTAATAGATTGAAACAATTACCCGTGGGAAGTTGGTACTCATAAGGTTCTGAAACAGAGTTTCTGATATAATCGGAGAACCTAATAAATTAATAGTAATTCAGGAAAGCCCTTTTAGGAATAAAGCGAGTTAAATACTACTGACTGTTTATTAAATAAAGAAGCTCCAGTTCCCTCAAAATTCCGCAGGATAGATTGGCCCAACTTTGGCGGTATCTTCACCAGCTTTCATGATCGACAGAATAATATGTAAGTAGCGAGAGAAATGCCAAGTAAGATTTAAAATTAGGGTGGGAAGCAATCTCAGATTGCCGTAGATTTAAAATAAAATTCTACTGATTTCGAAGACGATCTGGTGCAAGTTCTTTTTAAGTCAGTGAAACATTCAGTGTAAATTCAGTAAATTCAGTTCCTTCAGAAAACCTCAGGAACGATTGGCGTAACTTTGGAGGGATCTCCGTTACTATCATGGTTCGATGGGATTTCATAGTAAGCGAGATAATACGTAAGTACCAATAAAACACTAAAATAGTTTAATCACTACCCTCCAGATAGGCAGAAACAGGAGAATTACAACGCAAATAGATTTAAAAGTTCATTAGAGACAAAAAAAAGGCTGTTAAATTAAAAGTAACTTTACAGCGTTCGACTTACTGAAAATACACTTTTGTATTTTCTTTTGTATGGGATGCTAACATTCGAGGATATCTAGCTACCCTTTTTGGATACTAAAATTTCTTGTTTATATTTACAGTTGAAAATGGATATTCATGTAAGCTGAAAAGCTTAACTGAAATGGGGAAACTCCTTCCTTATCACTTTTCTCATTTCATCCCTTAGTGCCTTTCCATGCTTGCGTCAGTACAGTGAGATGTAAACGTACTGTTCTGCTTTTAGTATAAGCTAAGTATTATTCAAAAAATACAATCTGGATGTAGCCAAGTCGATATTTGCCGGTAATATAGTTGATCGGATTCTACATTTGGTACCAGTGTAGAAAACGCGAGACTCGCTAATTTCTGCTCATGGAAAAAAATGCATAGAAAGAAAAAAATGAGAAAGACCGAGCAGGATTAAGGATATTGTATCCAAGCAATTGTTTCATCCAAAGACCAATGAATTTGACAATCACTTCGGAGACATTACATTTTTTTGTTCAAATATCTGGTTGAATTTATTGAAGAAATGAAATAATATTTCTTGAGAAAAAATTGCGTTTGGGATTATGTTTGTCTTCATAGCAAACAGAAAGATCTTCTTTCATCTTCAATAAAGTTGGGCTGCTCTACAATACAATGCCAAACCAAACGTCAAAATTTAAGGGCCAATAGTGCGTAAGTGAAAAGTTGTTAAAAGTGCGAATCACAGATTCTGTGTTTCAACATGAACGGCTTTTAGCCTGATAGGGCTCTGGTGATTGGAAAATCTCAAAAGTTAAAAATGCGTAAAAAATATGAAAATTCTTCCTGTTTCCTATTAAGTTATTGATTAAAACCATTGATGACGTCAGCATTGTTTGAAGGAAATGTTATGAAAGTGGAATGAAGAACTTTCTCTCCCAAAAGAGAAAGATTGATTGACAAATCTATGACACACACAGACGTCCAAAGCATAGAATGGGTTAAGATTTTTTTGCTCCTGAATGCAACTCCGATCCAGCAGCCTATTCACCAAAACAGGATCGGGAAGTGTTATTAAAAGCTAACTACACATTTTAAGCAATTTTGAAGAAGTACTAAAAATATGCAAATTATGTCGTTTCATTTCTTGATGAAATGTCAGAAACTTTTGGCCATCTGTTACAGAATCATTCATCTCATATTGTTTTTGGCACGCTAGTGTAGCAAAGGGTGTAGAAAAGGAATTTGCCTCTCGCTGAGTGGCTGTTAAAAATGTCCTTTTAGAATGTGACATGAAGTTTTCTAAACATATGATGGCGATAGTGTTACATGTGTCGTCCAAGCGATGAAGTTCTGACAGAAATTAAACGAAAAAAAAAGCTGATGTCAAAGACTCTTCTTCGGATGTTAATGAAAATGTTGAAGAAAAGGGGCATATAGAAAGCGAACTCCTTACTTCAGAGGATGCCAAAGATGCAATACACGTCATAACATATTATTCGTACAAACTATAAAACCAAAAGTGATTGAGTCTTTTCAAGTTTTCTACAAGAAAAATATGGATAAAATGTGCTTAATCCTCAGCCCTCTACCACAAAAATATATACAGTTTATTCTTTGAACTTCGAAATTACGTTAAAATTAAAAGACAAATTTGTTCATACTTTTCTAATTTGTTTTTAGTCTTCATATTTTAAGCTAACATTGTTATTCGTAACCCATAATATGCATAGGCAGGTATGTAATTCAAGGGAAGGGTCAGAAGCATGGTTTGGTTTATGTGATTACGGCAAAGCGTTCGAGGGCTATCTGCCTGAAGGGAGGGCTGCCTTCATGAAGGACTTTCTAAGGGGAACTGTCTCGTATACACGTTACGCATGGGGAAAAACAGGAAAACTTCCATGCAGCCAGCCTGTTCGCGGGATTCGAACCTGGGACCCCACTACTAATGTTCAGCAACTTAAAAAAATAATCAAAAATTAATTTAATATCTGCTTTTAATAGTATTAATAATTAATTCTTCATATTTTTTAATTAAATGTTATTATTCACTTCCTTTGTAGAACTGACTCTATTAACCCCCCTGTTTTTGGCGTGAGGGGATACATTAGTCAATTTTTATATTTTTCTAGAATCCAGGAAAAAAAAATATTCGGTTCCTTAACTTTCATTATAGAGGATACTAACTGTATTTTCTTCTTGCATTTTTATTATACATGATAATTGCGTTTCCAGCAAGTTGTCAATTAATATATAAACCCTCTTTCGTCTTATTTTAATTTTGAATTGCATTGAAAATCCCCTTGTGATGAACCTACACAAAACATAAATTTTGCTTAAGATATTGTACAGAAAAATATAATCTCATCCTACTGGAATAGATAGAAGTAAATAGCTCTGAGAGGCGAAAACATGAATGTTAGCAATAACTTTCGCGCACATGCATGCACACACACACACACACAGATATGGAGGAAAAGAAATTAAAAATAAAAGAGTAACACTAATTTTAAAACTGATTTTAGGTTCAAAGTATATAAAAAGCCCACTCCTCTGATGACTTCTTCTGATAATACTTGACCTATAAAAAAGGCGAATTCCAAGTAGAGTTCTGAATTGGGATAAATTGAAATAACAAGCTCACTAGTAAAATCTCAAACCACTGGAACATGCTAAGTACAGCTGTAGCCACTAACCCTTCGCTAGTTCTTCTGAATCTGCTGTCATTTTCAAGAATTAATTTAAAAATTCTAAAATGTTTCACTTGCTCAATTGACTTCAAGTAGCTAATTTGATGGATTTCGAGTCTCTGTTAACGTGTGTTACTTATAATAGCTCCTGTCCAATTTTGTAAACAAACACGTAAGTCCTCATTATTTGTCTAATGAGCATTCTATTAAAATAATGACCTTATAGTGACCAACCTGCGTGTTTTCTAGACAATTTCAGCCTTAGAAATACCTGAAAGCATGCATTACCTTTATCACTTCTTAATCCCGAATGATATATTTATTAGAATGCAGTATCCAAGTACGGTTTAGTGAACATGGCAGCTGGAAACAGAGCACCTATATTTTATTTTAATAAGTCCTACTTTCAGTTTAAAGAAAAACGGAAAATTTAAGAATTATTGAATTCTTGGTTGAATGACAGTATCAGTATTGTGTCAAAACAAACTGGTCTAAGCAGAATACATAGCAACGTTATCTTTGCTCACCACTGGTTGCTTCCTCCAATGTATGTATAAGGTGATGAACACCTGCAGAAGCTTCTAGAGATATGTCTGCCTTGAGGATAGCAAGTTTTTACGATTTAAGTGATTGTTAATGTGGGCTAGTAATTGGAGTTCGGATCCTAACATTTAAGAATTAAAGGGCAAATTTTGGACCTCCATATATGTCCATTTAAAAATGTAACGTGACTCCAGCAAGAACTTTGAACTTACGACAATGTCGTAGCCCAAAAAGGGCTTTCGATCAATATGACCAGCATCAGCTAGAAAGAATTATTTCTGGCAATTGGGATAAATCATTGCTTCGAGTAACATTGGAATTCACTGTTAACTCACCAAAACCAAATTTATAGAATAGATGACATGCAGATGCGCATTAGAAAACATAAATCCTGTTTCTTCAAATACGAAACAATTATCTTCGTGAAGTTCATGTTTTTGCAGTTCTGTGCTTAGATGAAAGACTTATAAAGCATTAGGCTGGTAAAATAGTTTTTGCTTTTGACGCTTCGATGATGTATTACCAATTTACTTTCCCTTCCTTCAACATTTTACGTTAAACTAAATTATACTCACAAAATTATTTTTTTTGGTATAAATTTGGGTATCCTCAAGAAATATAGTTTATTTTTCTCATGACATATTCAAATATACTGAAAGTTCAAGTTATGCTATCTCATTTATAACCGTTTTTTTGCGGTGGTCATAAAATGACTAATTACTGGCGACTTCGGAAGCCCAGAAAGCATGAAATCCTTTGCGATGTTTGAAGGACAAGTCAAAATAAATATTTCGCGATCTATAAAAAAAAGGATAAAACAGTTATCACGGTTGTAACTTACATCGCACTTCTCCTCCTTTTCCTCAAAAATCCCGCTAAGAACAGCAGCATTCAGACAATTCAAAGGAACACAATTAGGGTTGGATTTTCCCAAACTTCGTACTCTCTCGAGATTCAGAAATCAATTTTAATATCATCAGTAATCGGTTTTTGTTTTCGCAATTCGATTTTACTTGACGGAAATTTTCAAGAATCTGAAGGTTATCAAAATTTAGTATAAAAAGAAAAATGTTTTTAATAGGAGAAAATGAGGCAATAAAATTCATACTAAATAAAAGTTTGAAATAGTGGGTTATTTTATATTTACTTTTGATTTAACTTTTAACCTTTGAATAACAGCATTATTTGAGTTAGATTAACATTCAGTCTTCATTTAAACACATAAACAATCTATTTATTTAACTGCTAAACAAATCCTGCGTTTGAATACAAAATTTTTGGAATAGGAGAACACTGACTGACATCTATTTTATGCAAATCAGTACGTCTTTCAGCACTTCCGAATTCGAAGTAATTTTATCCGACTCTTCTAAGACATTAGAAATGGAACTCATGGTCAGATAAAAACATGTATCAACATAAGCACCTAACATTCGATATGGTAAAAGTGTTATATTTGTGATATTAAACATGATCCTTCAATAATATCTTCTTCACAACTCCGCTTGATAATGAGCAGATAAAAAGATCGCATTCGATTACAACTTGCATTAAAACTCCTAACTTTTTAAAGCAGTTACTTGATTGTATTTGATACTACTTCATTCCATGAATCATGGTCAAAATCCATCCCATAAAAAGTCCTTTAAGCCTAAATGCTGCAATTTGAGATTCCATTCCTAAATGGTTTAATATTGCTCTGACATTCATCTTAAAGTATGAAATTATTTTCATATCGAGAGACTTCAGCTCATTTTACCAGTTTGGCAACAAAATAAATAAATAAATAAAAATAAAATCTGAAATGTTTCAGATTTTAAATTGCGTCCAAAGGGGCGCTTTTTTAACGCTTTGTGTGTTGCCTTTATTTATTAAATATCACGTTCTTCGCACTTAAACCATAAAATTCAGTTCAACAGCAATATCGCAAAATTATTTTTTAATGATTATATCTTTAGAATTTCCGATACACAGTTCCGCGCGCTTGAGATAAAAAGTTTTTTTTTCATGTAGAGTGTTGCCATTGCTCGCTTTTAAATCATTGAGTTTGTTAATCAAAAATTCGTTAAAGGTTTACAAAATACGAAGTAGATAATAAAACAAATTCTAAATTTGGGCTTCCAAATGCCCAAATTTTTTTCAAAATTCAATATTCGGGTGGAAACGTTCGTTACAAAATTGGATGGCTCTAGGTACCTTTGTTTTATCACAATGCGAGAAACATACATACATTTATGCAGATTCTTTATTATTTAATTTCTTTAAATATAATACACGGTTGCAATATTTGGTGGCAACAATTTGAAAAGTGATTCAAACTTTTAATGTTTCCAACGCAAAATTGCAAAACGAAAACGATAGCTCTTCAGGGACAAAGCCCCTTTAGACTTTTAGATTTCAAAACTCATAATTTGTCAAATCGGCATGAATACTTTTAAATCCCGAAATTTCTAGAAAATTTTTTCAAAAATCGGAAATCCCAAAATATGAAGAAAACATATTGTCCCAAGTCGGAGCTTAAGGCTTTTTCGCAAATCTCGAAATATCCCGTTACGGATTCCCCGAAAACGATCATTCATTGTACATCAAGGTCCGAGCAGCTAAAGCCATACCTCAGGCTCTGTTTTCGACGACTGAATGAGCTGGCTGCAGGGAATTTTTTTGGTTTTCGTGAGAGTATTATAAATACCGTTAATCCTCATTAAAAAATCCTTCGAAAAAGCATGCGGTTTTTCTTTGGCAGATAGCCCTTTTGTGCAGTAATTAAAGAAAGTCCCGTTTTGACAAAACAATGTCAAAATAGGATAGATGTTTTTATTAATTAAAATACAAAATAATAATTATAATCAATTTTTCCTCGTGCTATCAAATGCTGTCTAACTGAATCTACTAAGAAATAACTTAAGATAACCTTCAGAATGTTTGAATAAAATATTTAAATTATATGGAATGCATATAAATTTAAGTGAATTCAGTTATCATTCCAAAGTCGGCTATTCTTCGATAAATTAATCAAACTTGCAAGGTAATCGATGGCAAAAGCATAACGCAGCACAGTCGTAAAATCTTAACGTAAACTGCGTCATACTTGTTTCATTCCAACTATATTAGTTTACCTTCTGGCGAGAAAGCAATGACTTACCATCGCGGCTGTAAACATGAAAAATATTATCACCGAAGAATGTGCAAAAGGTTTGATTTGGTTTATTTAATTATGGCAAAGAAATCGAGGGCTATCTGTCTAAGGGGGGATTGTCTTCGTGTAACACTTCCTAAGGGAAACTGGCTCGTATACACGTTACACTTGTGAAAGCCACGAAGACGCTCATGCAGCCGGGCCGTTCGCGGTGGATTTGAATGCGGGAACGAACTACTAGGGTTCAGCGACTTCACCGCTCGGCCGCTGGTGGGCCCCATTTCGAGATCAAATACGTGCTTTGTAAATATTACAACAAGTAGATCTTTTTCAGTTCATTAAAGAACGTTCTTTTTATGTTGTATGATAATGCATATCTTTGCTTGTTAGTTTTGCAGCAGACAATTTGCATTTTAATTTATTTTGTTTTTAATTTCTCCTAAGCTATAGCATCAAATATGGAACATATTCAATTTGTATTATTCTTAGAATTTTTCTACTTAAGTTCTTAAGAAGTCTAAAAAGTATTTAAATCTGGTCCCGCACACTCAAATCTGTATCTTCTATTTGCGCTTGGAAACGTTAATAACTCTCCGCAGTTCTGATATTTTCAACTAACATTGTTACGCAGTTCTAACGGAGGAAACAGGATTACATTTACACAAAACTGTAAATTTACTTAATGCACTGATAGATGTTAGAAACAATTTTTGTTTGCTTTAAAATAAAATACTTTAAGCATATTATTTTTTAACATATTAAATTAATAAAATATATCCCTTCTACATAGTTTTTGAACTAAGCAAACAAACTTGTCAAACAAAATTACTGGGAATAGTTGAAAATAATTCCAGATAGGTACTGAAATATATGAAAACTAAATGTGTTAAATTACTTATTAATTGTTACTCTTTATATCGTAACACCATATTTTATGTTGCAATGAATTTTAATTTTTATAGGTTATTATTTAATTTGGAATAGGCTACATAGGCTATTATATGCTTTCGGAAAACCACTCGTTTTCAATGTGAATTTAAAAAATAAATAAAATTTAAAAAACTGTACAACCAATTTGGATTTTTCAGAAATAAAATACTTTCGAAATTACTATTGCTCAATAATTTTGATCTTTCTCTTATTCTGACTTGAGCCTACTACCGGCCAAGCGGAAAAACATCTGCATCCTGATAGTTCGACCCAAGTTGCAATCTTTGCGCGCAGGTTGACTGAATTGAAAGTTTTGCTGTTTTTTCCCATATGTTATAAGAATTCGCTTCAGTTTTCCTTAAAAAGACCCACACTAGATTAGGCCTTTTTAAAGAAAACCAGATAAAAGAAAGGTGCACTTTCAACAGCCCTTCTAATGGAGTGCTTTGCCTATTAACGATTAATAATTCTAAGACATTTTCACAGACGATTTTCCAGCTGTCAGAGGTGTTTACAAAAAACTGCAGTACGTGAATCAGCCTTAGGACCTATTTTATGTACTTAAATCCTTGAAGCTTTCCAAAGTATTTAAAATAATTTCATATTATACTCATTACAAAACTTTCAGAGAAATGGAAAGTTATTGTGCTGTTTAGTATTGATTACTTTATTTCTACAAAAGAATGCGCAAAAATTTTCATTTCCGTTGAATGCAACGAGAATGCTTTATAATTATATACATTATAAGTTTCATTTAACAGGCTATGAGCAAAATATGGTGCAATTTGCATTTAACAACCTGAAAAGAAACTTTTTCTCTTATAACTTCCTCTTTGACCATCTCCATAGAATAGCGAAGAATTGCAGCGCCTTTCATTGGCTTTTAGATCGGATTGATTGGAAAGAATGGATACACGTAAGCTTCGCGACTGTGTTTTTAGAAGACGATAAGATTGAATTGAGGGCGGGATTAACTTTTCAGCTAAGAAAGATAAGTGAGAGAGGTGTTTTGGTGCCCTTGCAGATGGAAGACCACCCGTTACTGTTTTCTTTGAGCTCGCTGAAGTAGGTTTTAAGCCGAACAAAGTGTGTCTTGCCTTCTGATCGACTTGATGAAAAGTTGAGCTGAAGTGTAGGATTGTGTTGCGAAACGTCGTTTAAACTGTTTTCCCATTGTAACGTTATAAATGTGTCACCTTCATTGATGACTTTGGAGATTCATTTCCGAGTTTTAAATAACAGAGTAAGAGTACTGACTTCATAGATGTGCTTTCTTTATTAACACTTGAAAGACGTACTATTATTTAGACTTGGCAAAGAAAATTACGGTTCAGAGAAAAGAGAAAACTGTAAAAAAGCACGCAGCACACGTTCACATTATAATAAAGTACTCTTATTTAATGAGACATTTCAAAACATTGCGCAATCCTTAGTAGTATTTGAACTCTTTTCGATGCCACCTTTTTTTTGTTAACATTTATACGCTGATTCCAATTAATTAAATTCATCTGTAATTAATTATGCCTCACTTAGTTTGGTTTATGTGATTACGGCAAGGGCTCGAAGGCTGTCTGCCTAAGGGGAAGTATGCTTTCCTAGAGGACTAAGGGAAATTGGCTCATATACACGTTACACATGCGGAAAAACATGGAAACGCCCATGCAGCCAGCCCTTTCCTGGCATTCGAACCTCGGACCGAACTACCAGTGTTCAACCGCTTTACCGCTCGGCCGCTGGTAGGCCGTTTACGTCTCACTATACTAATTAAATCTTGCGCGATATATTAGTCACCTCTGATGTAGTGTTTCTAGTCCCTTATGCATACAGTATCGTTCATATAAGTAAAATTTACAGTTCACAACGTCTGGGAAAATATTTATAAGTATGGAATCAAGACCAATTTTGCGAAGAGAATTGAGGTCTCATGGATTAAACTTCCGGATGGAAATGTTACTTCGTCATTGAGCAACTCCATTTCTGCTATTATTACAAAGAATTTTCCAAGTGATAATGTGCGTGATGATAAGAATTCTCATAGAGCTATGCGTAATGAGTCAGAGGGACTGTATATTTCATTTAACGACTGTGAGTTTTCCACTTCAGAAGTTAACACTGTTATTAAAAATCTCAAGAAGAACAAGTCACCTGGTCCAGATTCTCTTCCTAATGAAATTATACAGTACTTTCATGCGATTGACAACACTTTTCTACTTAGACTTTTCAACTATTGTTTATCCTTTGGGGTTTCTCCAACACAATGGAAGAAGGCTCGGGTTGTTTTGATCCCCAAACCTTTAGATGCACGGACTCCTCATCTTGATAATATTAGATGCATTAGCCTTTTACCTACTTTGGGAAAATGTCTCGAAACTCTTTTCATCAATAGAGTAAATTGGTTTTTGAGACAGAAGAGTTTTTATAGTGATTCTCAGTTCGGTTTTACACCTCGCAAGTCTACTGAGGATGCCCTTCTTCGCCTTAATAATATCTTGCAGTATGGAAAACAAATGAAGCTTACTTCAGTACTGCTTAAAATTTCTTAAGTGGAAGGACTGCTGAGCTTCTTCTTGGTTCCGAACGTAGAGTTTATTCTCTGGAAAAAGGCTGTCTTCAAGGCTCTGTGTCTGGTCTCACATTTTGGAACATTATAATGAACGATCTTTTAAGTCACCTCGACGGTTGTTTAAAAATTGCATTTGCAGATGACTTACTTTTAATTTTTCAAGGAAAGCTTTTAACTACCACTCTTTTGAGAGCACAAGCTGTGCTGGATTTTGTCTCTCATTGGGCGATCTCCCGTAAACTCGCTTTTAATCCTTTAAAAAGTAAAGCTATGATTGTTTCCAAAAACATTGATGAACTTAATATTACACCTTTGATACTCGATGACTCGCCCTTGGAATTCGTAGAAAATATCAAGTACCTTGGTGTTATACTTGAACGAAAATTAACATGGAAAAAGCACATCGAATTTATCTCTACTAAATGTGAAAAAATTATTAACGGTCTTCACCGAATTGCTAAGAACACTTTTGGAGTAAGCTATGACGTCAAGAAACTGATTTATCAGCAGTGTATTATCCCTTTCATCTCGTATGGCTCTCGTACTTGGGGACATGTTCTTTCAAAGAAGATTAACAAAGAAATCTGAGCAAGATTCAACGTAGAATTCTCCTTCGTATTATTAGTGGTTACAGAACACTAAGTTATGAAGATACTTTTATTCTTGCAGGAGTTCCACCTATTGATTTCGAAATTGAATATAGGAATAATATTCTCGGGGCTTTGGCAACCAATACTTTGGAGGACTGCACAAATGGAATTGTACCCTTTTCCGATATTCCTCCTGCTGCTTTACAGCCCATAAATTTCTGTGATTATAAAGAAACTATTCTGAAGTCTTTTCATAGGGTTCGTTTTACAGACGGCAGTAAAATGAACAATAAGGTTGGTTTAGCATTTGTTCTTTTTGAAGATCAATCTGAGGTTTGCCATTTCAAGCATCGTATTCAAGATGAATGCACAGTTTTTCAAGCAGAACTTCTCTGTATTTGTCTTGTCGTCAAGTGGATCAAGGATAATGGATCTGCATTCTCAAGATATCTTATATGTTCAGATTCTCTTTCTTCTCTCCACCTTTTGAACAGTACTACCAGCAATGACAAACTTGTAATCGAAACTCTTTTAACTGTTAGTTCGCTAAGAGACAAGAAAATTGATATTCGCTTTGCTTATGTGCGCGGTTATCATGGAATCTACAGAAATGAAAGAGCCGATTTCTTAGCTAAAGATGCTTTAAATTTGCCTATCGACTTAAATATTGGCATTCCGAAGAGTTATTGGAAGTCCTTTTATTTTAAAAAGCTTGTATCTAAGTAGAATGAAGAATATATCTCATCTTGTAATGCTAGATGTACTAAAAAGTTCTTTCCTTCTGTTAATTACAGGCTGCAATCTGAGTCTTTCTTTTTTACTAATTTTAAAGTATCTCAGTTCTTATCTGGTCACGGTAAGTTTGCACATTATTTGTTTCGTTTTAATCTTAAATCAAATAATTTATTTGAATGTTCTAAAAGAGTACCTGAGGATGTGGAACATTTAATTTTTTTCGTGTCCTACCTTTGATGATCCTAAATTATGCATGCAGAATGACTTGAAAAAGCTTGGTGTGATTTGGCCAGTGAACTTATCAGTTTTTGTAAAATCTAGACTGCTGTTCCTTGTTTTTGTTCGTTTTATTTATGAGTGTAATATTTAATGCTGTATTTAACTTACATCTGTAAGCCCCGTGTTGTATTTTTGTGATGCACAGGGAGATTGTATGTGCTTAATAATAAAAAAAAATTGGTAAATTGCAGTTTCATTTTCTTTTCTTTAATGACAAAAACTTAGTTCATTTTATGAGCAACGTTTAGTGTTTTCACTATTTACAAAGCAAAATTTTTGCATGAATTCTTATCGCTTTTGGTTCATCAAATTTCAGCTCGTGGAACGCTGGAATGCGAACAGAGAATTTCCTATTTAGTTTGAATATCACATATACACACGAATAAATATATTTCATTCTAAAAAAAATTCCATTGGGATTGCTTAAAGTGCTGAGATTAAACTCTGCAAATCGGAACCTGAGGAAAGAAGACTGCAGTTTTTTCCTTCTGCTGTTCCACGAAAGCCCTTCGCTAAAAGAATAATATATACATATATAAATAAATAAAATAAATAAATAAAAAAATTATTATTCATTTACTTTTGGTAATATTTTCGCTTTGAAAATATTACCAAAAGTAAATGAGGAAACATTTAAATGTTAAACTACGTTAAATATCATGGTAAAAGTAGAAATCAAAATTTGCAATTTCAAAACAAAATTTAAAAAATCATGCTTAAAAAACAAAGCAACTATAAAACACTGAGAATGTATGGATTTTGTATGCCTTAAAAGTTAAAAAATCTACAAAAAATATTAATTCATCAACTCACACTTGAAACAACCTACTGTCTAAGGGATTCGTGCATTTTTATTTATTAAGTTAATAAATCTTCCCTTTTCAGTGTAAAATTACAAGAAAGATATTATGCAATAATTTGTTTCATTTAGGATACCAAACATTTTTATTTTCCTTAATTATCAAATTGATTTTCATTTTAGGTATAACTTTGCGACAGGATGGACTTTTCCAGTGATAAAGTGAGCACTTTTATTTCCGACTGCAATGTGTTTTGCAAACATTCTTAAAACTGAGCACCATATCATTTACTACCCTAGGCTTACTTTATCCTAAGCTTGTATAGTCGATAAGCGTCAGATAAATTCTATTTGAAGTGGTCATTGTAATGAGACAGTCTGGGGTCCTATGTACAATCATTTTTCATTGCCTCGAAAACCCTGTTTCCTTGTTCTTATAATAGAAACAATGTTATGAAAAGCGAGAGGATGATTTTGGAACTCCCTGAAACTTAGAAACAAATTATCTGGTCTTGTATAGCTAGATGCGAATTATTGAACGAATTATTATGGAGTTACTATTGAACGAATGCTGTTGGCAAGCAAATATGATCTGGTCAAGCACGTCCTCACAGGCCTTTATGAACGTAATGCTCGTATATGTATTCTTCTACATAATATTCCCAGGCAGTACATACATTAAAAGGAAATAAAACAGCATAGTAGGCTGGCTAGAAGACGATTAATCAGTACCTAAGTGCCTAATACTACCATATAGGCTGACGATACGTACCGCTTTTAAAGTAAGCGACAATATAGATTTTTCGACCTAGCCGTCCCATCGCTTTGATATAAATCACAGTTTTGTCCTTTCTCTTATAAGCTATAAATGCGCTTTTACTAAACAATCATAAATTACTGTAACTATATACAAGTTTAAAAAATGCGAGAAAAACAGGAAGTTCCATTGCTCAATTAGTATTTTTATCTGCATTATTAAAAAAATTAAATCGTAAAGCCGTCGAATGAGTGGAAAAAAGTGGACATTCCTGTGTCTCATAGATAGGACATAATTTTTCTGAAATGAGTGAAAGCTACTTAGATTTTGAAGGTTATTTGCAATATTGTAGAATTTATTCTTTCCAAAAATCAAGGAATTATAACCCATATTAAAAGGATATTTTCTGTCACAAACAGAGACTGTCAAAGAAGAAATTTTGGTTAAACATCGAGGCCATGAAAACAACATTAAACTGTGACGCAAAACTATGTCTTGAAGTGCGGATAGGCTTATGAAAAGGTGCAGGAAGATCAAAGTGCTGTATCGAATAGCTTCATTAAGAAAATATTCGTAGCATCGTCGTGGGCGAAACCAGTTCAACTTCTAAGTAAACCGAAATTTTTATACGAGCTCTATTACTGAAGAATCATTAAGTTAAAAATGTTTACATCCTAAGCCATTTTCTGAAATTTTCTTTGTTATGATTAGCCTTTGTCCGGTTTGTGCCTTGAAATTTTCCGTTCTGGAAATATAGTCGTCCTAATACATGGCGTTAATACATCACAATGCGTCCTAATACTTGGCGTTAATACATGTTCTGAAAATATAGTCGTCCTAATATATGGCGTTAATAATATCCTCTATTTATTACAATAGTGATGCAAATATTTACGTGGTCAATATTTGTAACAGTAAAAGTAAATTATGTAGTTAAACATTTTTGCTCAAATGTGTCTTTATATTTTGTAAAAATTTAAGATTTCAGGCCGATTTAATTTACATGCAGATAAAAATGTGAAAAGAAGCTAGATCAAAGCCATAATACTATGACGATGATTGCGGAGTTTTCGAATCAAATTATGCGTTCATTGTTTTTATTGTTTTTATTGTTTTTTTCCTGTTTACAGTCGATTAAGCGGTAAACAATTTGTGGATTTCAGTCATAGTTCCTTAATAATAAACCCGCTAAGCGAAGTGTATAAACTGGATTGCACAATATGCATCTTCAGAATAGACACATTCTTAGGTAAAATAGACATACACACATTCTAGGATTCTAAATTTTAAAATTTCTATTAGGTTATACGTTCACCTTAAAGTTTGGATTTTATTCAGTGAAACTTTTATTTCTTATAGAATTGCACAACATTTCTATTTCGTGAGCTAAGACTTTGCATAAAATCAACTTAATTCAGTGCTCATTAAATAACTTTATCAATCCGCTTCCTCTGTAGCTATAAGAATCGACCTTGTTAAACAACCTTGGCGATTCCCTACCTTCAACTTGTGCCCACATTACAATGCCGTCGAAGCTTAACCTCTCCCATTCAGCCTTGTTCATCGCTACATTCTTCGTTGCTCTTAGCGTCCCTTTGCTTATTACGAAGACCCAAGGACTATAACAGAAGATTATCTTCACAGGAAGTTTATGGTTATGTTATGTAGGACTTCAAGTCCTTGAATAATTCTCTAGTAGGTGGATCCAAAAGTTGATGTCAAATAATGAATTTAGTTTTGTTACTTAATGAGAAGAAGTTTTCGAGAACAATTAACCGTCTCCCATAAAAGAATTCGTCGTGCCTAGATTTTTGAATAGCCGTAACATTTTTGTAATAGTAAGGCACTTCAAGGCCTGGAACTGATACTTTGAAAGTAGAGGGTGTTAGCTTCTGATGTCATAAAGATTACTTTAACCGGTAACTGCTGACAGTGTCATTAAAGGTTCATAAACTAAAGCACCTACCCAGTATTCAGATATAAAGTGCGATTTATAATAGCATACGACTAAAAGAAGTATCATTATTCTATAATCGCATTGCATCAAACATTAACGACCTAAGAGAAAATACTTTCCAAGATTCCTTGGAAAAGTAAAAATTGAAAACGCTGATGACGAAATCCTTGAACATGAGACATAGCAATATTTAATTTACAGATATGATGAAAAGTCTCATTTTCAGTTGTGCAAAGACCATATTTACACACTTGCAGCATCTTTACATGATTTAATCTTGTAAAGATGAAACTAATTACCATATCCGTAAATCAGGAAGTATCGCAAAATAGAAAATTTTAGAATAAAAAAGGAAAACTTTCATTTATAGCATTACAATATCTAAATATAAAAACATCTGTTCTTGCTTTACGCTTTCGGTGCTATCAGTTTAAAAAATTGTGATCTGACAAAAATACTACTTTCATTAATACTTCATTATGTATAGCCCCTCTGTTACTTTATTTAACTGTTTAACAGTAGCTCAGGGGCTAAAGATGATAATCTGGTAGTTTAGGTTGGATTCCGTACCTAGTGACACTAAAATGTGTCTCATAAAATTTTCTTATTTCATTAAAACTTAAGACATTATAAGTCAGTTTTTCTTAAAACTTCCTCCTCAAAGACCTCTCTTCTGTTAGGTATAGTCAGTCATGTGTTCTTCAATCGTTTGCTCCGAAACACTGGACTGGAATTATCCAATTAACGAAATTTTAAGAAAAATATCAGCGTCTTAATAAATGAGTAAGACTTATCTAATTAAAAAACATTTAACCTTGCAGTTTACGTCAGTGCTGCTTGTGAAAATATCAGCTAAATATTTACTAAATTCCTAAAAACGTAAAAATTACCTTCTTCCCGCCAGAAGGTGGCATGGTTTTCCACAACTAATTAAAGTATTTCATCTAAATTTTTTTATACAATGAGTTTAAAATTCCCTGCAATCAAAAGGTGATGCAAATGCAAATTATCAAACAAGTAACCGAGCGCGTGTCGGATAAATGCATTAAAAAACTGTTATCAGGTATTAAGAATAATTGCCTTTGGTGTATTTAACACGTTTAGGTTGTCGTCAAAAGTTCGGGATGATTGAAAAAATAAAAGATAGACTCAGAAGGATATGTCCAAAGATTACCGTATACCCTTCAACAACAGTTACAGAATTTTACATACGAAGGAAACAATATCCTTGCCTAAGACAGACCTACCGATGGACCAGAACCACATCAGTGGAACCGTCTAGCCGAGTGTTTCTAAGCGAGGCTGGTACTCACTTCCAGGGGGGGGGGTCGATGAAATTTTAAAGGTGGTCAATAATGATCAAGGGGTCGACTGGGGAAGTCGATTGGGAATATGCACTGGCAGCTGTTCGGCATAATCAACAATTCACTGATAACCACAAAAAAATTACTACTAAAATTAATAATTAATTTTTATTGATAAAAAGCTATATCATATGGTAAGGATGAAAACGTTTAAAATAAATATAAAGGAAAATGTACGCAAAAATTATTTAGCATGTTTTAAAAATCAATAGTTCTTCTTCCTAATATATAAATTCTGGTACTGCTCTGTTATCAGGATCGGATTCAGAAATGCATGAATGCATGCGCGTGTATATGTATGTATTTGCATATCTTTCATATATATATATATATATATATATATAAGATATAACAAAATATGATAGTTGCTTTAATAAATAATTGGCGACCTAAAAATTAACGTTCTAAAAATTTGGGGCTCTCCCCCTAAATTTATCCTTTCTCCCAAATTCGTGATTATTCGAAATAACGTAACGTTTAAATGCAGATACCTCCTGCCCAATCAAATAATTGTAAACCAAAACCTTTTCTCTAACTCGAACTAAAACCATCACTTCCTCCCGTCTTCCTTTGAGCTACTGCGTTTTCTTTCGCCTCCTCGCCTGCGTGCTAACAGCTTGTCGCTCAGCCTCTGCTAGCTATTCGCCGTTAATTAAAATGTAATTGCATATTTAAAATTATGGGGGGCGTTTAGCACCCCTAGTCTTCTACAGTTATGTATTAAGAAATTCGTCATTCAAGAATAAATGATGTTTAACTATCAAGCAGGGTCGTGCTTCTAACATTCCGTCCGATCATCCATTACTCCATACTGTCATCTACGCAGCAGTTTTTTCGGCCATGACTAAATCTGATAGGTTTTCATCTTCCACCAAAAGTTGAAATATTACATATATACACATAAATTCCTGCTTACATATATACATGATTACATGAGCACATAAATCCATACATACATACATACATGATTACATGAGCATATAAATCCATACATACATACATTTCTGGATCTGGTCCTGATAACAGAACATTACCTAAATTTTTTATGTAGTAAGGGCAATATAAAGAAGTCAAAAACAGGAAAACAAAAAAAAAAGATGAGCGCAAAACTTTCTCAGACTATTTATTGTTACATACAAACCGCTTGAAAATTTAAAAGAAGACTTTATTGTTTGTTGCCAAGACATTGAAAATTTCAATGTGCCCTCATGTTTCATAGAACCGCTGAACTGCGACATATTTGATCTTGATATTATATGCAAGAAGAGCTTATTGCCGCCCAGACGGTATAGTGGTTAGGACAGCCTACTGCGGTACCGAACGGCCCTTGTTCGAATCCCGGAGAAGGCTGTATGTAAATATATAGTGATGAAGATGTTTGTAAAGTAAGTGTAAGAAGATGTTTGTAAATGTATAGTGTCTTTGCAACAAGGGGGCACTCCGAATATATAGTGAGCCGAAAGTCCTTTTCTGTGAATTGGTGGTAAGCGAGAGGGGTTGGAGACCTTTGGACCACTCTCCGGGTTGCTGTCCTTCAAAATTAAGAGGGAAATTAAAGTCCAACCTCCTTGAGGCTCCAGCAACCATTCTTCCATGAAATTCAAAGACCAGGGCTACGACAACAATAACAAGAGTTTATTGCATTGAAGGAGGAAGTTCAGGCACAAGTTTTATGCAAAACACATGGGTATGCACACGCTGCGTTTAGGAATTTAAAAGTCATCTTAGGAAAAATTTCAGTATAAAAATTGTTTTACTGAACCAACATTATTGATATTTTCCTCTTCTAGTGGAAGTCAAGTCAATAATTTACTGCAGAAAACAACAAATAGCTTGAATATTTTTTAGATGGGATTTATTAATCAAGTTAAGCAATTTTATGCCAAATGTTAAAAAAATTGCATCAATACATCAAGCGTAGCCTTCACACTAATTAAAATCAAAATTTAGGGAATTAGAATCTGTGATTTTTTTCCTTAAACTCTGTTTATGTTTGTAAAATAAAAAATAGTAACACAAAAATAATAAATCTAGTAAACCATATTTTCGAAACTTCTGTTCAAGTTCTTAGCTTAATTATTATCTTTAAGTTATTTATTTATTTGCAGTTATTGGTATTATGATTATATTTGATCTTTTGATTGTATTTGCTCTTATTATTATTCTTATATTTGCAGTTACTGGTATGATTATATCGTATGCATTATACTGAGAAATGTATAAGGAAGTCGATTAAGATAATCGTTCTTTAAAAAGAGGTCGATGCAAGAAAATGGTTGGGAATCCGTGATTTAGATTATGGTAAAGAATGCAACGGCTGCCTGCGTAAGGGGAGGGATGTCTTTATGAAGGATTTTCTAAGAGAAACTGGCTCGTATTTATGTTGCACAATGGGAAATAATAAAAGCTCCCTTGCAACCAGACCGTTCCCCGAGATCTGAGCCCTTGTCAGAGTAACAGTTGTAAAGTATTTATTTATTTATTTTAATTGACCAGTTATTTTATGTTAAGCAACTTTTCTGTCATTTCGCCCCTTCCGTTTTCCTTTCAGAATGCAAAATTTGGCTCCCGGGCATTTAAATGACATAGAAAGAGATAATATTTAAAGGAAGGGTTTTAATTTTTTAGACAGAGCGTGTTCCGCCTGCTGAAGGCCACGTTACTAGTTGATATTCTATGTCAGCAGTCTGTCTTCGGAGTTGCTGTATTCTTGCCTATAACGCTTTTCACGCCGGCATAGGTTTGAGCCAACTTGCACGTGAACTATTTCTGTGTTGTCTTTGGCTAATTTAACGACTGAACTTTAGTATAAATTTGATTTCTTACTTTCGAATTACGTGATAAAAAATAATCTCTTGTGCAGTTTTGTAAGCACAAGAGATGCTTTCTATTCAGTTATTTATATTCTGGATGAAAGAAACTTTTAAACCCTTTTTACGTTTCTGTGTGATTAACTAGTCATAGCGATAAGTCGCTTACATCTACGCAAGAATCTTGACTTATTGTATGCTACCAAAAAGAGTGAGACTCTAAACAGTGCTCATCGATTTTACACTTGACTGCTGGTGCTCTTGATACTAACGAATTTGGTATCAAAATTAATAGATTTTTAAACGGCATTAAAATGAATTTTTCAAATAATTCATTTTCTCTATCACATTAACACTAACATATTTGCTTTAACATCATGATCTACTACTCAAGCTACTGGTCGACTGGCTAAATAGAGGGTGCTGCAGCAAAAATATATGAATATCAAGTCAAGACTTACAGATTAAATTTTGAATTTTTCGAACCTGTAGTTTTGTATCTGAAAACTTGTTTATAATTGTAAAATTAGTAATGGTAAAACATAAATCCACTAAATCATATTCTTTCGAAACTTTTACTCACATTCTTAGTCTAATTGATATGTTTATGCTACTTATGTGCTGTTATTTGTATATGTTGTATGCTGTGTATTGAAGGTAAAAATGTAAAAGGGTCGGTGAAGAAAACCATTTTTTTAAAAGGGGTTGTTGCAACGAAAAGGTTGAAAATGCCTTTTCTAGCCATAAAAACGCCCCCAATATAGTTACTTTCCACAGACGATTTATGGCTAAATACGAACAGCAAAGAGAAACAGGAAGCTTTACTCGTGAGCTTTCCGCAGCTATTAAAGACACGAATAACGAGATTTACTCTAGGTGCTAGGCTACATGAAAAGAATTCTACTCATGATTAATGTTACTTTCCACATCAGTCTCTAGAAGAGAGCGAGTATTCGAAAGGGTGTAAAGAAGAGTGACTGGAATTCTATCGAAGTTCTTTCGAGATTTCTCTCGAAAGAACATCAGTTTGGAATTTCCTTGAAAAGAGATTCTAGACGTATACTGTTGTTTTTCTTTCGTATACATTTTGCAATTTATTTATTATCTCTTTCATTTTCTTTACAGTTTTGGGTTTAAAACATAATTTACATGAAAATGTTTTATTATAATATTTACGTTTGATGTATAAACCCTAATGGTAAAAGTCAAAAGCGAATCCATTAAATTTTCTGAGCTAGTGTTGACAAAACAGAAGCAAGAATCGACACTCTGCTAGAAGATCCATCTCCCAGTTGGAATTCGGGTGATAGATATGAATTTGAAGAAGAAAAAAAGAGGATGTTGATTCGAGTTTAAAATTAGTAAAGATAATTTATCTTTCAGTTTTAATGTTAAAAGAAAAAATTTGCTTACTTCGCCATGTAGTCTAATATTTAAATCATTTAATTAGATTACTCCTAAAACATCTTCAACAGATGAATTTCGTCTGCGTGTATCCAGCTTAATATGTCCTTTCCCTTTTGCAAAATTATTTCAAAGCTACAGCATAGGTAGCTGGTAGGCAGCATAGGTAGCGTTTTAGAGCTGAAGCTATTCATTTAAAGAAATTTCTGAAAACGTTTTCAATACGAACGTTTCGTTTCGCGCCACTTTTATTACTCTGTACGTCGAAAGTGTGAAAAATGTTATTATTTTGGTCTTCATAAAGACTGTATAACTCAGCATTCTCTGGCATATATATAACTACAAATGTAATATCTTATCTCATGAATAACCAGTCTATTATTAGTTTTGAAATCCCATATACAGAATCACTTACATTTCATCTCAGTTGTCAACAACACCTTCAGGAATAAACGCGAATAGTTTCAAATTCCCCATGCGAAAAAAATAGCGAAGCCAGAACTTGAACACAAATTAGAAATCTCTCCGAAACTTTTATTATTCTTCTAAGCAATCAGTTTTATTTTTCGACTGAAAGAACCCGTTATCAAATTCTCTTCACAGTACAAAGTAGCAGTTTTAGCGCAGAATTTCCGTTGGGATGTTAGGCATCACCTACCATTTAAAGAACAAAGGACCAAACGAGGAAGAAAGACTTAAGTGAAGTAAAAAATAACACTGCTCTGAATGGAACATTCAACAACTACCTTAACCGGGCGTCATGCGATTTCACGAAAAGATCTGTGATCTCAAAGTGCGGAGGGGTTTCAAAAAGAAAAGATAAGGCAAGAGAATACGATATTAGCATTTAAGATGAGTCATCAGTACCTCAAGTATCAAACACCCAGTTACCTCTATTATTTATTCCTAGGAGCAGAACACCTAATGAAAATGTCATCCTCAACCGTTTCCGCTTGTGACCCTGAATCGACCTCCTTTTCGTGTGTCTGGGCGGGAAGAGGAACACATCACTAAATATTCTAGGGCAACTGAATAAAGATTTATGTTAGGAATCGAACGAACGGAAGAGGCACTAGCTCGCAGGAGAGAATTTCATCGTGTTGAAAACAATGCCGCAAGAAAACATCTCATTAGTATCACATTATTTATCACTCATTAATGAGTTCTACAATATTTTTTTAAAAATGGGCATCAGAAAATGATCGGTTTATTTTTTAGTTCAAGAGCGCACTGTCTGTTTTTTTTTTTTTTTTTCATATTGCTGTTAAGTTTAAATAAAAATCCCATGTAAGAAAATAGGTTTGAATTTAGTAACACAGCTTATTATTTGTCGTGATGGCAAATTATTTGTCGTGATGTTTTAATAATTTAATATTCTGAGGTAGGATTTCCTTCGATTGCGAAGAAGCTTCGGATAATTTATACTTTAGGAGAATATTAGCCTGATTTGAGCTCGCCAACATGAACTGAATGTTAGTAATATTTTAACAGTGCAGTTTTACCCAGTATATCTCCACACAGGTTTTTACATCAGTTCATCGTCAAATTTCGATGCTTGAATTTTGTTTATTGCAGAATCGAAAATTCATTGATATTTTCTAAGTACCTTTTACCCTAAGAATTTTCATGAATTTTTATGAAATGCGTTGTATGGCTTTTTACTTCTAATTTAATTGAGTATAATTCAGGGTAAGAAAGATAAGGTTAGACATACATTATTCAAAGTCGGGAGTTGCAAAGACAATGAAAAGGGAAATAATAAGTGTTAACTGGTAGCAGACACCAACAAGGTTGAACAACGATACCTTTATTGACAAAGAGGAGTCTAGAAGTTATCCTTGATTTCAGTTTACTGTGAAATTCTCAATAACTATCTTTCCTTTAAATACACAATCAAAGGAAACAGTCCTACCCATTAAGAAAATTATCTTAAATATTATTACAATGAAATTCAATGTACACATTGAAGATCAGGGTAAAATATGTTTTGTTTGATGAGGAATTATTTTATAATCCAGATCCTTCATCAAAATCTACGTGTATGTATAAATATATTTTGCTTAATTTTTTCGACAGTTTAATGTAAGCCAGAAAAAAGAATTTCTTGTTGTTTTTAAAATAGTCATGGTATTTGGGATATCATTAGCTAATTAAAGAGTAAAATATGCATATTGTTAGAAGCGAAGGAGAAATCTTTGTTACGATATAGGACACATTTCCCATATGCAATATTTATCCAAAATATTCATTACTATATTTATGCAAGTAGTAAAATAAAGGACACAAGTACATCACACACAGTTATTATTGCGACAATGAATATTATTTTACTTGCAGCTTTCGTAAAACCGAGCTTTTTCTGCATGAGTCAGTTGCTATGATTAAAGTGCTGGGAAACACTTTTTCTACCGAAATGAAACTACCCACATATTAATTAATATTCATGTGCATTATAAATTAATCGTACGTAACAGATAAAACCAAAGAGTGGAATAGTATATTTTACTTTTCCTCATTCGGTTTTAAAGGTTTTCTGTTTGAATTATCTCATTCCCTTGCGCATCCTCTCAAATTAGAAATGGTAGTGCATGTAGCTGGTTACTAGAAGATCAACGGTTTGGTGAATGGTATTTTCTTGCTCCTTTAGTATTAGAAGTTTGTTTAATAATTTCTAAATATTCATTTCTTAACTAACTTTCGAATTTTTCTGTTCAATCTCAAAGTTTTTTTACAACTCATTCTAGATAATTATGCACAGTTCATGCATATTTTCCTTTAAGTTAGTCATTAAAACTTATAGTCGTATTCTTTCCAATTGAGGACAAGGGTTGGAATTAAATAACTGTTTAGTGAAAAATTTAATAGACAGACTGAGAAAGAGAAAGAAATAAATGTGGAATAAAGTCAAGAATGATTCCTGTTTTTAATGTATTCTTACGTCAAAACTATTTTTGCAATTCGAGGAAAGTACCAACTATATTCTAGTTAAACTGAATTATATATTTAATACTTCATAATGAAATTGAAAATGTACATTATCATTCAATAAAGACTGAAATTCTGAAAACTGAGTTTAATGAAAGGGGGAATGTCAGCTTGATGCTTTAATTTTTGTTGCTTCTTTTAATTTAAAACTCGGTATATAATTATTTTTTTTGTTTGCTGATTATCTTGCAGATCTTTAGAACTAGGGCTGCTATTAGTTTCAAGCTTCACTTTTTTGTTTGTACCACTTATCAAATGTTGCTACTAAACAGTATCGCAATGTACTGCTTTTAAAGAAATAAAATAGCCAATATAAAGAAAATATAACAATATTTAACACTTTATCTGGAATTCTAAAGATAACCGACATAAAATGTTTGTATCTTCCCCTCCACAGTTTGTAACTTTCATTTTGCAAAGTTAAGATATTAAATTTTTGCTTTACATTTAATTTACGTGTTACTGATTAGCAAATTAAGCAATTCAAAAGAAATAAACGTAATTAATTCCTTATCTCTTATGTATTACCAACTGGACCCGTGAAATGACACTACGAGGATTTATTTGAATCATTACATGTACATTTCTTTTTTATAGTAACTATTTCAGGTGACTAGCTGCATCAATAATTAATTATTTAAAAAGTAAGGTTCGAGAAAATAGCCTTTCTGGGCTAAAAAAAATTATGGCAACCCATCACAGTGTATCGAGAGTTCTAAAGATATGCTGTATTTAAACATTTCGTGATTTTGCGGTTGAATTTTACACTGCAAAAGTGCGAAGAAAGTAATGTTTAATAATAAAATTAAAAAGACAAAAAAAATTGTGTCAACAAAGAGTGAGTCTAAAAGCAGACAGATTAAACTGCTAGCTCAAGGAGAAAGCATAAAAAGCCTTCACGAATTCTCTTTTTCCCCTCTATTTTATATTATTTACTTCTTTTCTTTGGCTTTTATAGTTTTAGAGACAGTTACTAAAGTTGTAAATTACATTATTTAAATTACGGTAAAATTCGTGGAATTTTTCTACTTTCAGATGTAAAAATCTTCGCGGATGGGCTGATTTTACATCATTATATCTTATATCTCTGTAAAAAGTATGCAATTACTACACATATTTTTATGGCGATTTATAACATTATACTGCACAGTCCCCTCTACACTGTAGAAAACCACTATTTATGAACTTGGTTCTGTGCGACATTTTAGGGAACTTATAGCTCCGTCTTTGTAAAATAGCTGTACATTAGAAGAGGGGTTTAAACAACCTTTTTATTAGAGCTTTAAACTTAACAAGCGTACAACTCGTACTTATAAAACAATGTCCGCTGCTTGCAGAATTTCAGCTAACAGGAAATGTAAAGTAATTAATGCTAGAATTAACGAAATAAATTTTATCATGCTTCTGCTCTGGCTTTCTAAATGCTCCAGCAACACGGCTAGCAAAAGGCTAAAGCCAGATTAAGTAATTCTAATGAGTTTAAACTTAACAAGCGTACAACTCGTACTTATAAAATAATATCCGCTGCTTGCAGAATTTCAGCTAACTGGAAATGTAAAGTAATTAATGCTAGAATTAACGAAACAAGTTTTATCATGCTTCTGCTCTGGCTTTCTAAATGCTCCAGCAACACGGCTAGCAAAAGACTAAAGCCAGATGAAGTAATTCTAATGAGTTGCCGAGGAGTACCGCGTAGATCAGCGCAACTGCCACCAGCTCTCTCTGTAACTTCAAGAACTTCATCTTAACTCATTTTCATCCTTGTTGCAGCTGACGGAAATGGAAGTGACAGTACAGATGAAATAATGCGATAATGGGTTAATTAACATAAAACGTTACGCATTCGGAGCCTTTTACTAAGATGAGGAAGAAGATATGAATGTTATGCACTTTATGTGTGCGGAATTTCTTTCCCTTGTAGAAAATTATTTTCTTTGGCTGCATTTCTGCGTGAAGAAAGCTACGATATAAGTGGTTACTCAAAAGTTCGCAAAGAGAAAAATTCTTTGACAATTTTTTAATGCATGCAGATGAAGCTGCATACTCACTTCATGAAAACAGACTGCCGCAACGATAATAAAAATGAATGATCTGAAAGAGCAGTGTAAACTAAATTTTTTGTGCGTGGGCATTCAGCTTTTCTATAACTCTCGAAAAGGTCTTCAGAAATACACGAAATGCTTAAATTAAACAAGTTTTCGGCGGAACTAATTTTCGTCAGACGGCAAACTACATATGGTTTATCCTGTTCAAACGTCGTATCAAAAGAAATGGACCCTGCAATATAAAAATGCGCTACACCCGTTTAAACTTTGTTTGCCGTGCAACATTTTATGGTATCCAGAAGCATGGTAGTTCTATCTCATCGCTTTGTCAGATTTATCTTCCCACGACATATTTATCTTTCCTAAAATATAAACGAAGTTAAAAGTAAAAATATTTACGCCGTAAGTAAGGTCTAGAAAAAGATTGCTGAATGCTCTTACTCTTCTAGTTTTTCCAGTTATGGAAAAATACTCAATTCAGTAAAAATACTCAATTCAGTATTAGTAATCCCAGTCGCGATTATTTCAATAGCGATTGAGGGAATGAGATATAAAGTAGACTAGAAAGTTTTCATAAAGAAATTTCATGAGCTTTTAGTAAGTAGTCCCTCATATGCGAAAGACGAAAAACTCATCTGATAAATAATAAAGGCTGTGATTGCTACACATGAATTTAATAATCTTGAAAGGTTTTATTTTAACTAACCTGCTGATATTATTACTTTGCTTTATTATAACTTCTGCTTTCGTCAACTTCCGCCAGAATATAAATTAATTAATTATAAATCAGCTGCTAGTTTCTAAGATTTTCCGAGAGACAGGTATTTTGATTTTATATTTTGTATTAATTTGAATGCGTATTTTGATTACACCCTCAAGGCAAAGGAATTTTGATTCTGTTAAACTTTTTTGTACGTAAACATCGAATCGAAGAGCTGGTATATAGTTTTAAAGAAAGCTTTTATTTTAAATGTGATGTATTTAGTCAGAATGCAAACGGGACAAAAAAGCCATCTAACAGCACTTACAGTTACTTGGGGCTTGGCACTTTAAATCTTTAATGTAACCGTGCAAGTTGTTAAGTTGTTTATATTCTCCTTTTCATTAATTATTTAATTAAAGTTCTTGTAAATACGAGCATTTATTAAAACTGGCAGTGAACTTGCATAAGTAACGCCAACTTGATGTTTGTAATAATGAAAAGTAAAACAAGCAGTGAAACAGAGAAATAAAATATACTTTTTTAAACATAGAAGTAACCTTTGCGTAAAGTAACAAACACAAAAGCCTAACGTACTTCAAAATCAAATTAAATCCTCATCGAGATTCTTGCTAAGGAAAAGAAGCAAAAGTTTTAAGGAAAAATCATGACAGTGCGTTCGCTTCCGCAAGCAACTATAACATTAAAGTATGTAAAAGAAATGTAAATTATTTCTTAAACTAAAATCAGCGCTTAATAATTTTGGCAGGTCTTTCAGTCGAAGCAAAAACATAAGCAATCTTTTCCGCCGTTTTATTTTTCTCTTGATTGAGCAACATTTGTCGCAAACATAGCTATTCGATGATAACAAGAACGCGTAGGCGCTTAAAAGTTATCGACAAGTTAAGCTTCACGACTACTGACACATGGCAAAAACTTCATAATGACCTCATCAAAGTTTAATCTCATCATCTGAGTTTTGCCGACTGCACTGGGTGTAATCATTTCGAATTTGATTGAAGACATTTGATTGGCACTCCACATTCCTTTTCATATTTAGGACTGGATTGATGAGTCTAGTAGAGGTCAAATACTTCCAAGATTTAACTGACACCCACTTGTTACGAATCAAAATTTTGAAATCATTTATGCTAGAGCAAATGTCATATGTTAGAGCAGTGCTTCCTAATGTGATGAGAATTATGCGACTTATCAAATTGAGAAGCACTGCTCGACCTCAAAATGGAGATCACGATATGCATTCGAGGGTTCAATTCAAGTTATCCATATAATGTTTATAGTTACATGTTTTCGCATCTCAGCTACAATAATGGCTTGACTCAAGAATATTTCAATCACAGTTATGCTTCCTATTATTAATACTAATCGGCATAATGGAGAAAATTCACTACAACAGAGCAACTGCATTTCTTCTCCTCAAATATAAAATTTCACCGTCTGAGGTTTTTATACAATAAATTATGCTGCTAATGACGATACCAAAAGGTTATATAAGTAAATTATATGAACTATACCTTTCATTTAATTAGACTTTGATTGCAACCGTTAAAGCCTTAAGACAGTAGAATAAAAAAATTAACCTTAAGGATTAGAACTTATTAAAGACTAGGAAATTTAATTTTACACTAACAAAAAATGAATTATGAGTACTTATGGTTCAAGGCTTCTCATCACTAAACTGCGCTTTCAAAGAAAACTAACTCGTGTGCTTTGCCATAATTGAATAACCTAACCTCAAAGAAAACTAAAAGGATTGTTATTTGAAGACGCAATTGTGATACAAGGGTAATATTAGTTTGAAACCCTCAAGTTTTTAGGAAGTTTATTTAGTAAGATAATGTTTCAAATTAAAGCAGGCTTTAAACTCTGAAATGCATCATATTACCTATATGAAATTAATAAGAATAAAGTCAATTAAATTGGATAGTCTAGAAATTTGACAGTCAGAAGAAATGGAGCAAAATGTTGTAACTAGTAGACGTCCTTAGCTTACGTAGATGGGTTCAGGGATAGAAAATAAATAACTGAATTGATTATCAAATCGTTATAGCTCCCTCACCAGCAGTGGGATAAAGTCGAGAAACTACAGTTCTCCGTTTGCTTCAAAACCAATGAAAGAACTAGTTCTTAGCTTGCTGAAAAGTTTAAATCACTTTGAAGATTGAAAATTCAAAACAAATTAATTAGTACTTACCAGCGGCCAAGAGGTAAAGTCGCTGAACAATGGTAGTTTCGACCTGGGTTCGATTTCAGGTTAATGGGTTGGCTGCGTGGGGCGATTTCGTGGTTTTTTTCGTGTGTAACGTGTATACGAGCCAGCTTCTCTTAGAATGTCGTCCACGAAGGCATCCCTATCCTGAGACAGATAGCCCTAATGAGCTTTGCCACAATCTCAATGAACCAAACCAAAAGCAAATTAATTTGGGAAATTTTAGAGGAAATTTTCATGCATCTCTGATGCGAGCAGTGCATGATTTCATATGTAATTGAATTTTCAGTTTAAACACTTATTTAAATGCCGCTTAAACCAGTGGACTCAACTTGGCGACTGGCAGGTTATCCAGAAGCAATTTTATACAACTGGTTAATACACTGCCCGTAAACTTCCTGTAAACTCTAAAACACTGCCGTAGCATTACTATGACAAGAAATTGAAGAAACAGCTTACGATTTTAATGATTTGGTACTCTATTTTGATTATTTTTATTACTATTAAAACGAACATGAGTAATAGGCCAGAAAATCCACAAGTGGAGCTAATTAATTTAGTCTGTGATGTAAGTCTTATTCAAAGATTTGAAAATATAGATTTGATTATCTTTTTTTTTTCTTTTCATTTTTCAAAAGATAAATACCCTCAGTTACGAACTTCTGAAATAAGAATAATGTCTTGTGCTTGTGAGTAAATTTTTATGTAAACAGTTCTTTACCCAGTTGAAAATTTTGGCAGATGAGCATGAAATTTTTAGTAATTTTTCTCCAAGGTTGCGAGCTCTGTCAAAATCGAAACACCATGAGATGCTGTAGCTGGAAATAAAGAAGTTTATAATTATTTACATATATTATGCCTTTTTTTGCTTTCATGCCTTGTTTATTTTTGGCTTAAGTAAGTTACATAGAGGTTAAGTTAACATATTAGAATTATTTTAAATGAATGTCACTCTAAAACTTTAGAATATTTAGCTGTTAATACGTTTAAATTATGAAGTGCAACCAATAGAAATTTCTTGTAGGTACCAACCTTTGGATTCCAAATAGAAAGTAAATATAAATTGGAATTTTTTTCCTTCACATCATTATTATTACTGTTTATGTATGTTTTAATAAATATATAGTAAATAAAATTTTTAATTTAGTTAGAAAGTTCTGTTTTCTTTTAAAAAAAAGGCCTTTTTATGTCAATAAAAATAATTTCGTAAATTCAGCTGCTTTCAGATCGTACATTCAGCAGGCATGCAATTTGAATTTGAAGCCTTTAGCAAAAACGGTACTTACGTAAAAGCCCGTCGATCATTTTTGTCTATTAAAGAAAAGAAGCCAAACTACGCGATTTTCGCAAAAAATGGAAAAGTCTTCTTCAGACACGCTGGTTTTAATGTAACCTTGATTACACGTGTTAGTTATTATTCGTAAGTAAAAACTCCCCCTCCCTCTATCACGCATTTTCGAAAAAAAAATGATTAAAATTTGGGTTGGGTTGGGTTAGGTTAGGTTAGGTTAGGTTAGATTATTCAATTACGGCAAAGCACACGAGGGCTATCTGCCTAAGGGGAGGGATGCCTTCGTGGAGGACTTTCTAAGGGAAACTGGCTCGTATACACGTTACACATGGGGTAAACCACGAAAACGCCCATGCAGCCAGCCCGTTCGCGGGATTCAAACCTCGGACCAAACTCCCAGTGTTCAGCGTCTTTACCGCTCGGCCGCTGGTGGGCCATTAAAATTTGGGACTTGCCTACTACAACAGAAGAGCACGCTTTTGAATATTCCCAAAGTTATGGAATCTTACCGGCCTCAAAAAAGTGTGTTAATGACCATGATATGGCTCTTTATTTAAAAATTCAGAAGCAATGGCGTTGCAAAGTTAAGGCTTGTGCGAAGCGAATGTCAATTCGAGAGAGAACGTGGTTTGAGTGTTTGGCGCGATTGGCGCCGTCTCTTGTGGTCAATGGAATTTTCCGTAAGTACCGCAAAAACTATTTAACATTTATTGCAACTCATTTTAATCTTATTTAATTAAAAAAAGCCTTTCAAATGTCACACAAATTAGTACTGGTGAACTACTTTCCTAAAGAATAAAAAAAACGCATTCTCTACCCTCCTTATATTTTATCTTTTGAAGCAGTCGCAAGACAGACCCATCAATTATATTCCAAACTTTGCTTCTGAAATATGCGATTTGGGATGTCATATTCTAATTCCTCTTCTAGAATCCATAATAACATGGAAACATATACCGCCGGGAGACACATAATAACGGAACCGTTCATGTGCTGCTAAAGAACTCAGTAGCAGTATGAGTAGATTTCACTGAAACAGCTAAAAGGATGGACTTTAATTTATGTTATACCAGTGGTTCTCAACCTTTTGTGCCCAATTCATCGCTTTCACCAATTCTAGACGATCATTTCCTATATGGATTTCTAAAATTCGAAAAATGCATGTACATTTACCTAAATTTAGATTATTTATAATGTGCTTTTCGTAAATTAAACAAGAAAGGTTTTAAAAAAATGTGGATAAATACCAAAATTTGAATAAAACTAGTTTTCTATATTGATAACTAAAACTAAATTCTTAACAAATAAATAAAAGACTGACCCCATCCCCCCGATTGGGAACCCCTGTTTTATAAGTATACCATTACGACTTACTAAGGCTCAGAACTAACTAGCTGTTCTACGTTTTTAGAGATGCCGTTTTGAATATAAGATACTGGTAACATAAATTTAAACAAGAAGTTTCGTTTAAACTCGTTTCTGTAAGGGAAGGATAAAGAAAGAAAGAAAGAAATTTAGTAGCAATCAATTACCACAAATTATTATTCAACCGGTCTCAGGGACATTAAAAATTTAGTTTTAACACATTGCAGATTCAGTCTGTGTATTTATCATTCTCCTCTAATAGGTCTTGACTTTTCTGATTGACTTTCTAAGGCTTGTGTAAAAACACTCCAATATAAAAGTTAAGATTTCAATTGTTGAACACGTGTTTTATGGTGGTCTTGAGGTACATCGATTATGTTTAATATCCGCCCATTTTAACTATCAATATTTACGAATTTTTTCTCTTTACGAAGTCAGAACGGGAAAAAAGTTATTTTATAATTAATTAAAATTTCACTCCATTTATTTTTTACCTAAGAGCAGCGCCAGAAGTAGAGTATATGATGCTTCTATGGGCGTAGACACACAAAAAGAGCTTACGTTTCGTTCCTAAAAAATCAAACTGTTAATAATAAGTAAATATATTAACGTTCTAAAGTTAAGATCGTTAATTGTATTTTGGTACAGACTTTCGCGCTTTGATGTTTGAGAATATGTAATTTGTCGCCTATATCACTTTCTATTCACAGAATTACTATATTATTTAACTGCTTTTGGTTCGCTGTTGCTCGTTAAATAAAATTTCCTTATTTTAAACGCGAAAATAGCTCTTACTGATAGCAAAATTTACAGAAATAATCCTCAATAATTTTAACGTTTATGATAAATCAAGTAATATTTATTTTTTCAAGTAAAAATTTTGATTTACTGTAGATTTTTAAATTAATAGAATTTAAATTCAAAAGTAATTACGGTTTAAAACATAATTTTGTTCAATTAAATCTGCGCCACTTGTATTTTTAATTACATTACCACTTAATATTTTTTCTGATGCTTCAAAATTATGTTCCAACATATTATTATTATATTCACATTAATCATTTAAAAAGGAACACTTACCACTATAATTATTTAATTGCTCAAATAGTTCATTTAAGCATGTTAATGTTATCAGCTACTTCATAAAAAATCCGAATTGTTTTCTTTTGAGGAATTTAAATACACATATTTCCATTCAACCGATTTATAGAGGACCGGACTTCACGCCGGGTATAAAAATTGCCATTAATTCAAAAATTATACAATGAAGAATTTATAGGCTATAATTAATATGCGTATTTATTATTTTTTATTTATTAAAAACATGTTATTAATACAATGCTCCTTGAAAATGGAAGAAGATGCTAGTTTAAGAAGCTAGACTGATTGGTAGGTAAATTAAAATTTAGGTCTGGAAAGCTAAAAGTATAAGAAAATAAAAAAAAAGAAACAAAAAGAAAAAATGTTATCATTTGTTCAGAGGAGCGACAGAATCTATTATTGTAGGTTTGTAGAGTCAATAGGTTATTTTGAAGCAGGGGACATGAAAAATGAGCGATAACTCGAACCCGCCGGAACTCAAACCTGGACCTGTCGAATACGAGCCCAGTGTGCTACCGTTACACCACGAATTCATGCTGGAAGGAGGGAGAAAATACCTTATAGGTTTATTTCACAAATTTATTATCTAAATTTTCAAACTTTTTACCGAAAAAAAATATCAAGAAATAAAATATTTTTAAAGTGAGAGGTCAGCATCATCTGATTAATTAAATTATTAGAATAATTCTTAGTACTTAGATGTATAAATTGCATTTCCAACCTGAAACAAAAATTTTCAAAAGCACATTTAAACATTCGAAGAGATCTTACATAGTATTCTTTCATTCCGAACATACAAATGCCCTTCGTTCGCAAGTCAGCAAGTAACATTTCCTGGATCATTTCTTTTCAACCTATGGCCAGTTTCACTGTCTTACACCAGCTTTTGGTATTCATATTATCACACATTTTTTGTTACTAATCCATTCACTGCAGGAATGAATGTTGTTACATGAAATTAAATAATTTACTTAACTGACAAATGCGCTGATAGGTAAAATTTTAACGCAAAAACAAGTATATTTGCAGTTATTTTGTGTTTGATATTTCTTTTTAATAAAATATGCAAGATTATGACTATTTCGGAAAAGAAGACTAGAAATACAAAGTAATTTATTCTTTAAGGTAGTTTTTAAGAGTAACAATTTCATGGAAAAATATTAAATGGGCACTAATATTGTGTTGCCATTTCTTTTCTTAATGTTTTAGTTCTTCGATTTAAAGAAAAAATTTAAAATATTATCATGATTCCTCTTTACAGTACCTCAAAATCAAGTGTAATTTTATTACGTACTACTATATATCCTTTACTATATATTACTATGTAGCCTTTACTATATATTAATTCCTTTACGAAATATTCCTGAATTTGCTATCAGAAGCATAATATTTGATGTTATGTTTTAAAACAGTTTAGAATATTAGGAGTATTTTAAGACTTGCAGCAGAATTTCCATCAACCGATTTACGGTACTCCGCTCTTCATGCGACTCTATCTCCACGTTTATAATTGCTGTCTCTTTTCTGATGCCGAAAATACCCTAAAATTACATTTTATTGAATTAATTCTGTTATAGGCTTTAACATGTTTAAAAAGAGCACTTAAAAATAGAATTCTTTTTGTCGTCAATAATTGTTTGTCTTAACTAGTGGTTTTAAGGAAATATCGATAAAAATACTTAAATTCTAAAATGTTATTGTAAATGTCATTGTATATGTATAACAAACCTGCTCAGTGATGATCGCAGATTTTTAGTGTTTCGTAAGAATAATTTATAATTATTCTTAGATAACTGTTGACTAAAAAAAGTCACGGTTTTTTTTTTCTTCATGGGTTTTTCAGCTTCATAAGAATTACTTACTAGCATGATTATAATAACTACTTAAAGAGACATTCAAGATGCAAAGGAAATAAAATTATGAAAAATTTGAAATCCAGTTCTGTCTTTTACCAATACAGCTGGATCTCTGGTATTTATGCTCAGATAATCAGCGCAAAATATTCTTAAAAAATTCTCATTTGCATTCATAAATTAGACCTAGAATACGTCAAAAGATTTCCTTATACTCCATAGCTAAAACGCATATTTCACGTTTGCTTGGAATCTCACAAAACTATGTTTCTCGCAACAGATAACTTTTTATACATCTGGATGATATCTGAATATATTTTAAAAAACTAACTTATCATTATTCATACAAAAGTGGCACTATATCAGGGCCAGAGGAGCCTACATTTAAAACAATAAAATGCTTTTCTTTCTAAAATTCATAAAAAATATATCACGTCCGAATCATTTAAAATAATTATTTCTCGAAATTGCACACCCACAAGCCAGGAGAAGATCCATTCAGACTTAAAGAAACCAACCCTTTTTTAATAAACTTCCTTCTTTTGTGAAAAATAAGCACTACATTTCACTTTAATCCTTTTCCAAGATTCTTGTTTCATTTGTTTGCTTTTTTTCCGTGCTCTTTTACCGACCCTCATTATCTCGATTCTGCGCAGATAAAAGATTCATCGTGATTCCCAAGCAAGGTCTCAGGCAGACAATACATTGGCTCTGGTCTCTATTTCTTTGTTGTAGTTACATATCTTCAAGGGTACGAAGAGCTGTTGTTTCACGTAAGATGTCCTGTTTCCTGGTGAATTGCCTAATATGACACGCATTTCGATTTGCTCCCTCTCCAGCATGAATGGCCTTGCTGGCTCTCTCAATTATGGCACAGGAAGCGTTTTTCAACTCACTTCTTTTTTATAGCTATCCCCTTGAATTAGATTAACTGAGATTTTTACACAGTATCTTACAAACTGATTAGATTTTGATTTTGAAATTCTTCATCCCATATTTCATGAATACGTTTAATTAACACCGAAACGAAACATTTACAAAAAATAACTTGAAAGTTAGTATTTCATTTTCAATGAAACAAAACATTGATTCCAAAACAGTCGAAGTTTAAATTACAATAAACTCGTCTTTCTTACAAAAATGAGAAAACAAAATATGCAGTTAACCTTGAATTAAATTAAAATTAAAATCAACATTAATTCATATTTTGCAAGTACAGGAATTTTAACAATAGTCACAATTCAATAACAGTAGTTACGTAACTATTTCATACATTTTTGTCTTTTGATTTTAACAATTTGAAGTAATATTGTCAGTGATACCAGGAACAATATTTTTTAAGAAAGAAAACTGCAATCATCCGAAAAATTGTTAATGGCGTAAAAACTGCTGCATAATAAATACTGCTTATTACGCTCAGCATTTCACGCCTTTTGACAAACGTTTCATATATAGGCTCTAGCTCTGTTGTTCCTTAGACCGTGCCTATTTTTAAACCTATTAAAAATCCTATTTATGTGCATATGATTTTAAATTTTATTTCAAATTTAATTTTAAGTTTTTTTAAATATCCGCTTTGGTAAAACGTCTTATCCTCAACTCAGTCCGCTGCAGAAGTATGAAAATTTAGTTACTATTAAAACCATGGACAGGACTTAGTATGTAGGAATTAGCAAACGGGAGTAGTGCGAAGCTGTTAGATTACATTTCTTGTTATCTTCAGTGCCTTATCTGTTTACTTGTTCATTAATTTCAGTGCATATAAGTAAGCAGGTAGCGTGATTTTGGAAGTTAAAAAGTCGATAAGTATTAAAATTATGATTTTTAGCAGTAAGACTCGATGACAGATTTTTTTAGTTAAAACTAATCCTTTATTGATCAAGTCCAAAGGCATAATTTGTACATTAATTCTGTCATGGAAATTTTTCGTTTTCATAGGTTCAATTTCGCTGTGTAATTCCTTTTCAAAAGCTTCAGATTGGCGTCTTTAACGCACTTAGCAGTTCATGTGATGAAACTAATGCTCCAAACATAATATTTCAAAAGCTTTTGCGTAATGAAAAAAAAAGGATCCTCCTTAGGTATGGGATAATAAAGCAAAATATCTACGTCTACAAAGCATTAATAAAATCCTTTCTTGTTTTGGAGCAATCTAGAGCTATGATTTAACTATTTCCTATATGATCTTATGTTAGAAACGGAGAGAAAAACATGTATGTGACGTGGAGGCACTCAGTTGATCTTAAAAGCTACCTCTTCGCTCCTCTCGTCCAACAACCTGAAAAGAGCGGCCAAATGCTGCCTATCTGCATGCGATGCTCTTCTAACATCAGATGGAAGTGCATTCTTTAGCATTAAATATGACGCAATTTGTTATTACGTTTTAGGCAATATTATTACTGCTTGACACGTTCGCTATCATATACGACAATACTCGTAGATATCAAACTAAATTTACTTGCCAACTACGAGGTAAGTCGCTAGTGTGCCTTACTAAAATCACAGAGTACGAATACTGCTGTAGCAAATGCATGCAATGGTTAGGTGTTTGACGTACAGGAAGGAACTAAATGCCACACTTAGCGAACTGAAATGGATATTTTATTTCTCAAAACGCAGAAATAATAACTAAATATTGACCGTTTTTCACTCGGGAAATCCTATAATCGGGGAGCTCAAATTCTTGTTCAGTGACTTGTGTAAAACTAATGGGAAATATAGTATCGCGCGTTCAGGAGTTTTGTGTGAATGCACAGAAGGGATGAGTATTGTTTATCTAGTTCCGAGTTATCTCGTAGTTGGCACAAGAAGCAAAAATATTATATCATATGCCAACTACAAGCATATTCATCTGAATTTATTTAGTGCTAAAAGTAATCTATCATAGATATGTTTAAATAGTAAAACAGCAAAATTAATAAGGAGAAGAAAAACGCTAACTGACTCATGGCGCGCATGAATGGACTCACCATTTCAGCTTTGGTAGCGCACTTTTGTTATGTAATTGCGGGAGTTTGCGTATTCAACACTGGCCACTGCTAAGACCAGAAGTAGTGGCTATATTATTGTGGAGGTACCTAATAGGCAGCCACCGTACGGAGGGTTACAACCATGCCTTTTCCGGGATTCGAACCCGGGCTCATAGGCATCGCAGTCGGCTCCCCTAACTACTTTACCCTCCGGGCGACACTGTTGCTCAAAGTTTGAGTTATATTGTAAAATTGATCCACCTTCATTCAATCTTTATTTAATATAGTTTATTTATCATTTAATTCTGTTTAATCGCCAAATCTCGAAATATATATGCAATTTAATGTCGGATTTCTTCTCTACTTTTTCATTTTTCCATTCTTAACCACCATGCGTTCATACCGTAAGGACTTTTATGTGCTTTCTTATTCGATTCGTTAAACAATTGGGAGCTTACTAGTTAATTATACTTAGCTTAAGATCTCGTTTAATGGGTCATCGACTGGTAATGAAAATACAATTATGTGCAACTATATTAGAACCAAATAGCAGGATACATGACATTACCCCTTTCTTGGCGAGCTTTGTGTAATTAGCAAATAATATTTTATTAATTATCTGCTAAAATTATTCATTTAATTAGAAGCTAAAACTAAACCCCCAAATTTACATGCATCTTATGTAAGAAAAGAACAGATCTCACAAAAAAATTATAATAGCTTTTCTTCTTAAGATTCCTTGTTAGAAAGTTGTAATAATTTTCCTTGCTAGATTCAAACTACTCAAATTATAAATTATATAAATATAATTCACAAAAACTATAAATTTATCTGTCGAAGAAAATTTAAGCCGCCCAAGCGGTATAGTATTTAGCGTCGCTGACTGCCGTGCCGAAGGGCTCTGGTTCGAATCTCGGAGAAGGCATGAATGCTTGTAAATCTATAGTGTCGGTGCGGCATGACGGCGCTCTAAATATGCGGCGACCCGAAAGTCCTCTCATGTGGTTTGTTGGAAAGGGAGAGCGGTGGGAGACCCTCGGACCTGTCCCCCTTGGGGTTCTCTCCATCAAAATTGAGGGCGAAACTGAGCCAAATCGCACTGTCACATGTTAGGTGCTCGAGGCTGTTGCCAACGACAGGCGTAAACTTGCGCTCCTTGCCACGAGGAATTTCGTGGACTTGGGCTGACTTTGTCAAACAAGTGAGCATAAGCAACAACAACAACAGAAAATTTAATAATTGTTTTTGTTAATAGTAATTCGCTCACATACTGCGCGTTTTTACGACTTGCCAACGAAACTGTTCAATGTCATTAAAAGGTATTTCCCTGACTCGATAAAAATGCTTTCGTGGTTCGATAACACTTTTCCTAGCATCAGCTCTGTATGAGAATTATAGGAAACTTGATCAGTTTATGAGTTCAAAACTAAACATATAGTGCAATTGTATTTCTCTAATTTGCTGCAATTGTCACTGTGCTTACAACATACAGAGCAATACCTTATGTCCATTGTATCAGTGCACTTTCGATGCCCATTCAACTCAACAATTAGAGAGAAGCAGATTAGAAGATACATTTCAGGTCTAAGTAAAGACATCTTATGTATCCTCATAAATAATTTTGATTTCTCATATTATAGAGAAATGAAAAAAATTATGCAGTTAAACTCAGGACTATATTACTTCAATAAAACAAAGCATTAAATTGCTTTGAAGACAAAGATCAATAACTTGATTTTTTTCATAGTCATCTATTTTTTTACGAAATAATTATAAATTTCTATTCTGGTGTTAAATTCATCAAAATGTATTTTTGGTGAAAGTAAAATAAAAAGAACATTTAGAGACCTACGTTTGGTCAGAACACTTTGCGATGGGCATTTAAAAAATGAATGAAAATTTAAATCATTGATTACAGTTTATCTCTGCATGAATCAAAAGACAAAAGTGACTTAATAGTTTGTTCTTCTTACTACTATTTATAATAACTGGAACCTCTTAAGAAGATTAATTCAATGTAACATTTTATTAAGAAACAGCAAGGAGTTTGAATGCTAATTTTGCTCCAGTTTTGAAATGGTTTAACTATTACATATTAGCGAAATATTTATTGAAGTGTTGTATTCATGCTCATTAAGAAACACTTACTTGTAATAGTTAAATATGAAGATTTACTTCATGTAAAAGTAGATATTATCAGTTTAGTCAAATCCAATTTTAACTAATAGGCTGTACATAGCTAATTTAAAAACGCTGAATAAATCATATTTTATTAAATGTAAAATGACGCTATTGAGTTATCCATTTTCCCCGGTTTTTCTCACATAAATGTGCATTAAATAATAGCATGCAGAGTTTCAATGCAGATGGGACTTCGGTGTACATCAAACATTACCTATCATTCTTACAATCTTTTTATATGTAAACATTACCGCAAAAAGTTGAAAAAGGCCTGAAAAATATTACATAACATTGTAAAAACATTCAGAATAAGTAACTAAAATAGAACGCATACAATAAACAAAGTTCTAGATGAAATACAACAAATAAATAACGCTAACAAATAAATTATAATTCCAGAAAACATATTAGCAGAGATTTTATTCCTTATTAAAATTTTATGAGCAGGAAAAAAATGACAAAAATATGCTTTTGATAATGTCATACGTAATGTATATGCGTAGACTGCAGTACATGAATAATCTTTAAATTATTTTCATACTGCTCTAATAAACCCGTACGGAACACAGGAACTCCAATAAAATCTATTTTGAAAAGAGAACTGCAACGAAGTGTCAGCTAAGGCTTTTGTTTTAATAAAGTGATGGAATTCTCAGTTTCATGGAAGAGATAGGTTTTATACACTTTTATTGTTCCCAGTTTTTGGTTTTTTACTCTGAGCATTGACTTTGGAAAACAATGCATAAAGAAATATATCAGATTTATTATCACAGCATTTTACAATGGAAGGTTTCAAAAGAGGAGTGTGAAAAAAAAAAAAGAAAAAACGCGTTTGTTGTCTTTCGCTTAACCTTCCACTGAAAGGCTTCGAAGTGATAACTGTTTTTACTTTCACCGAAGCATATACTTACAACATCACACCACTGTAAAATTCAATGAAAATGCGTGTGGTTTAAAGCAATGGGACATACCTTTGTTTGAAAAAACACAATTTAAACCGGTTCATCTAAGGAAATGTGTTTGGTGACGACTTTGGAAAGAGATTACAAAAGGTGATTAAACACGTTAAGACTTAATTGCCCTGTGATTTGTTTTTAAGGTAACTATGCAGATACATTAGGATTGCTGGAGCGCAAAATGTGACAAAGCAACTATTGTCCTCAGCAAGTGTCGAATCACAGATCTTCGAACCAGCTGAATATACTACCACTTTATGCCCCCTTTAAGCTTATTTGAAGTAACTTTTCTGTTTTCCAACTTACACGACAGCTTAATTTAAGCCTTCATTCCTTGGCCATCATGACAATAATACTTCTGCTCCCAGTTAGCAATGCTTTGTTTTTCACTCCGATCGGTATGGATGCTTAAAGGATAATTTTTTGTATTCTCCTCCATTAATAAAGAACTTTACTGTCAACTCATTAAAAACAACTAGCCTCCTTTCAAAAATCAACAAAAAATGCATTTTATTCTATAAAACAAACAATACTGGAAATACTTAGTTTATAACATCTACAAAAATTTGGGCTTTGGTAAGATACCTACAGCTTTTTCTAAGCAGACTGAAGTCTAAAAATTATTTAATGCGGAAAGTAAAGCTAAAAGTTACTGGGAGATTTGCCAGTATAATTCCTTACTATTTATTCGATCAGGCAAACACTGAAAGAAAAACAGCCTGTCTTTTCATTGAATGTTGTTGGATTTCAGGGTCCTGCTGAGAGAATGAAATTCGTGACTATTCAAACAATGGATTGACATTCAATGAATGCGTTTAAAGTTGAACTAAACCTAAACCTGTGTTTCACTTCATATTTATCACTCGCCAGATCTTTCTTTTAATTCCTCTATTAACTTATATGCTTTTTACTCTAGATGCTTTTAATCTAATGTCCTAAGTACTGCTTTCATTTCATCTGAAAAACCAAGTAGAGTTGTGATTTTGAATGAGAGAACATCAACATTATAACCCTTTAATATTAATAACATTATAACCATTTAATATTAATAATTTTGTATAAGCTTATTCCAATCAGTTAAATTTATCACCTTATGGTGCTCTTAATATACTAGCATTAGACCACTAATTACTTGACTCATTTTAAATCTCAGAAGTGACACATTAAATTGTCGTTGTTAAGATCAGTGAATATAATAGAATTCTGCAGAAAAATCCTTCCCGTCAAACTGAAAGGTGTTCTGTATAATTTAGACTCTGTTTGCTCCAAAACCTTGAAATATAATATGTCAAGTGCCATTTATAAGAAATAAGTTGCTTTTTATTAATGATTTGAAGTACAAAATGCACAGTTTATGTCATAAGTCAATTATACATGTGTTATAAAAATTAAATACACAAGCACTATAAAATACACAGCATCCATACCGATCGGTGTGAAAAACATTGCTAACTGGGAGCAGAAGTATTATTGTCATGATGGCTTAAATTAAGCTGTCAAGTAAGTTGAAAAACAGATAGTTACTTCAAATAAGCTTAAAGGAAGTTCCATTGAATGAGAATCCAGTTGAACTCCAGTTGAGAAGGAATTTGCTGTGATCTTGTACTAAGTAATACTGTGAATACGAAAGCAGACAATGTTGCTCTAATGATGTTCCACTTTATCATCAGTAAATGACCAATAGAAGCATAATACGAAATATCTTTTTAACCGAACTGTCTGATACTTGCAGCTCATTCGAAACTCACAACGAAGAATCTCAAAGGAACCTTTGTGATGATCTAAAGAAATTGACATTATTAATAGCTAGTGGAAGTAAATTTTATCTGTTGTTTATGCTAATGATATTATGAGATTAATTTAATTTACATAACAGTTATTTTATGTTTAAAATCTTTACTGTCACTTGTATCTTTTAGTTTTCCCGCCAAAATGCAAATTAGCTTGCATTTATTTGAGTGAGAGTTTGAGATTTGTTGAATCAGAGCGTGTTCTGCCATTTGAAAGCCAAGTTACTAGGTCTGCTATTCTAGATAAAGAGTTCCTGTATTCGGTGTTGCTACTTACTGATAGTTTAAAGTCACGTCGGTGAATTCCGAGTTACCTTCGCAATTAAATTATTCTACGTAATCTTTAACGATTAGATATATAAATTTAGCTTTGCATTTGAATTTCTAGTTGAGCTTCTCGCCATAAGTGCTGGCGGACTTTGTACGCACCAGGAGTGTCTTCTGTTCATGTTACTGAGTTTAAAAGGTCTTTTAAATACTTCCAGACTTTCTGTACGTAAGCTCTCAAATTAAGCGATACTTCGCTTTACGTCTATCTAAGGTTTGATCGCAGTTAACAGTAGTAAAAGACGTTAGACCTTAAAATACAACAGAGCAAAGACAACTCAGAAAAGTAGAACAATTTAACCTTTGTTCAGAAAGGGAACAATTTCCTAGCACTGAGAAAAGCACAACTCCAAGAAGGGTTTTCAGGAAGAGCTATTTCTTGGCACAAAATAAGTTTAATTTTAAAGTTCTTTTAAAATGACTAAATGAGGCTAAAAAATAAATGTTTAGATTTAGGAGTGTCAGATCTGTAAAGAAATAGCAAATAGTAGTTAGACAGGAGAAAATCGTCTCTAAATATAAAATAGAGCAAATTATAAAACTAATTCTCCAAATCAGTAAGAAGAAAATAAATATTTTTTTATAATAGCAAAGACATATTAAAAAAAATTTTCTTTACAAAGTAACGATTTGATAGCTATACACTTTCAGGTATTGAATATTCTTATAACTGTGTGAAGTTAATTTACTCAGAATAAATTAAATATAAGTTTTGATAACTGTAAATTTTATGATAACGCAATTTACAGAATTTAATATTTTGAAAGTTCGTTAAGTCTTATTTTACTAAACAGCGCCAGAGTTGAGACTAACTCCTTCATAAGAGAAAAATGTTTAAGAAAATGAAATGTACCCCTAAGGTCATCATGAACTGTAATAACATTCTACAGCGTTAAGTTCGCTCTAAATTCCGATCCATGGAAAGAATATCTGACGCAGCTAGAACATGACCTTCAAATTTATATAATGATCTTCACACATAAATTTCGACAACAAAAATCACAAAATCTTTAAAATCAGAACGTGTTTAGAATTCCCAATTGAGTGTTAATCATTTCAATTATTTTTTATATTCGCTATATTATTTATATTTGCTATATTATTTCTTTAGAAATAATTCATAACGATAAATTTGGTGGCAACACCCTTTGATCTAAAAATTAATTCGACAGAAAAGTGAAAACAAACACAAAATTGAAGAATGATTTTAATACATTTAACTACTTTATAACAAGAATTTGGCTTCATAATGAGCTTGTTCTCGATGAGTGTGGTATAATTTCAAGAGCACATTTAATTTTTATAAATGTAACATATTGCTCTCAATCACATTATAAATACCAAATTCGAGAAGTTTTGATTGTCTCATAATATATTTTTTCACTAAACTCTGCTCGAGCTGCAATTAAAGTATTACTTCCATTTTACTAAATTTAGCCAACAACTGATATAAAGTACTCCCATCAATATAAGTCTTAAATACTAAAATTGAAACATTTTAGATCATATTTTATAAAAGTTTTCATTAAAAGCTCTTATGGGTTGCAGGCAAAGTACCACACATTTTGTTTTTTAAAGATATTTATGTGTGTCATGTAAAGCACCACTTCTGGTTCTGCAGTTTTACTCAAAATCTAAGCAACTATTTATATGGATGTAAAAAACTTAAATACAGAAAAATGGAGATTTTTGGATGTTTCATGTAAGAATTATGGTGAATGAAAAACATAGTCAAACACATGTAGCCACAGAGACAGATATTCTAAAAATAGTAAAAGCGTGTTGTGTGGGCCCTAATTCGTGCTTATTCGCTGAAGATACATTATAGAATTTTTCGACAAAAAGCATCATCTCTCTTACCTATGGAGTATATAAACTGCTGGGGGTAAAAGAAATGATATGATAAAAACATGCTTGTGCGTCAGGAAAAAACCATATTAAACTGATGGCGCATGGCCCTAAGGAAGTAGCCAAACAGAATACAAGCTAACGGAATATATGATAAGATGCTAAATAAAGATGAGATCACTATTGAATTTTTGGACCTAGAACATTACTCCCCTTTCCTATGTATATACGTTGATGGGAGGTAAAATAATTGGCTACAGTAGAAATACAGAATAAATAAATATTTACTCTGTATTTCCACTGTACTTACTACAAGTCATATGTACAGAATAAATAAATATTTATTCTACACATATGACACGTAGCAAGGTTTTTCACTCTTATATAAATCTAGAAATCGTTTTCTAGTGTCAGTAAAAAAATGAGGTAACCCTTTAGTGCATGTAGAAACATGAAAATAAATCCGGTATGTTTCTGCTATGCCTTTATTAAAACAATAAGCTTAAATAAACTTTGAGAGCTTCATCGAACAAAATTCTCATATTCGCTTGTTCACAGATGGGTTTATAGTAATAAAAGTTGCTTTTTAATTCTGCTATTATTATTCTTTATAATTATATACACTGCTCGACATTGAAAATGCAACACCAAGAAGGAGTGGTCGGAAATTTATGCAAATTTTAAAGTAGACGCACGTCACTGAGTTATGCGAATGATGTGAAACGCGCAGCTCTGTGACACACGTGACGTAAGATATAGGGGAAGAAACGTGCAGAATGGGCAATATTCGTGTCGTTACTTTTGACAGACTAATTATCGAAGAAAGTTGGTTTTTGTCTCGGAGGATACGTGTAATAGGAGAGAATGCCAGGCCGCCGTCAACGAAGGCACTTCCAGCAGATACACGATTTTACGAGGGGTATGGTGATCAGACTGAGAAGGGCAGGTTGGTCCTTACGTCAAATCGCAGCTGATACCCACATGGATGCGAGCACGGTGCATCGGCTATGGCGAACATGGTTGGAACAAGGGAATATGTGAAGAAGGAGGGGTGCAGGTGCAGCCAGAGTGACGTCACCACACGTAGATCGACGCATCCGCCGGTCCCTCAAGTCCCTTGTACCGCGATTCTACAGCATGTGCAAGATACCCTGGATGTTCCCGTATCGACGAGAACCATTTCCCGTCGATTGGTTGAACGTGGCCTGCATTCACGGCGTCCGTTAAGAAAACTGCCATTGACCCCACAGCATAGACGCCAACGTTTAGAATGGTGCCGGACTGGAGCGATGTGGATGACAAAATGGCGAAACGTCGTGTTCTCAGATGAGTCACGCTTCTGTTTATCCAGTGACAATCACCGCATACGTGTGTGGCGTCGACGTGGAGACAGATCTAATCCGGCAGTAACTGTGGAACGCCCCACCGCGCGACAACGTGG
>KK120643.1:502594-531119 GCA_000611955.2 Stegodyphus mimosarum
CAATTTTGCAGCAGGATAACGCCCAACCACACAGTGCTCGCATCTGCCAACATGCTCTGCAAAGTATACAGATGCTTCCCTGGCCACCGTAATCTCCTGACCTGTCACCAAACGAACATCTGTGGGATGTGATTGGACGCCGTTTGCACACTCTGTCCCTGCCTCGTTCAGAAGACGAACCGTGGCAAATGGTTAAAAGGGAACGGAGAGTCATCCCTTAGGACATCATCCGCACTCTTATTGACTCTATGTCTAGACGTGTTTCTTCGTGCATCGCTGTCCGCGGTGGTCCTACATCCTACTGAGCCGACGCCGTTCTTGCTCTGTATTCTGACTATCATTTTGAAATAAAGATCACTTATTGCTGCTTGTTGTCTCTATCGTTTTTCCAAATTTCATCACTTTCTGACCACTCCTTCTTGGTGTTGCATTTTCATTGTCGAGCAGTGTAAATCAACTGATGTGATATCTACGCAACCTCAAGCAGTTCCAGTCCAAGTTTCATTTTTCTGGGGCTAAATCATAACCCTCATGCAGAGTCCAAATGCCCAGAATAGACTTAGAACAATGTGGAGGTAAAATATGATTTAAAAATTGAAAAACGATAACATGATTATATTAAATTAACTTACTAATAAATTAATAATTATAAAAATGAAAAACAATTTTAAAACTTTTATTAATAGGTCAACCCGGGATTGAATCTGGGTGAACGGAGAGGCTGTATAGTTGTTTCCGTGATTTTGCTAACGTAAATACGAGCCAATTTTTTTAGGAACTCCTGCATCCAGGTATCCCTTCTTTTAGGCAGGTAGCCATTATGTGCTTTCCTAACCAAAAGAAATCATGTCACAGAATTAACATGCTTGTAATAAAGTTTTAGGAAGGTATCTGGCTTTTTCCTTGCAACACAGGAGGATTTTGGGGAGGCATCTGGGAAGTTTAAGAAAATATCTTGAGAAAAAATTAGGACAGAAAATTTTAAAGAAGCATTTTAGGGTGGCATCATCACAAGAGAATTTTAGAAAGGAATTAGTCTCCATTTCTGTATCACTATTTCAGAAAGGCAAGTGCTTGGTTTCTTTTGAAAATTACAATTCCAGTATTGAGATATTAAATTCATCAATCCCAGTACTGAAACATTGTATACTGGAACTGATGTCACTGCTTCATAAACGGAAAAAAAATTAATATTTCCGGTCAGCAGTCTTTATACACATTACGATTTGCTCTTCATGCTCGAAACAACTACTACTTGTGACTGCCAAAAAGAGCAACTAATTTTCTTGCAAAGACACATACTTAAATAATCAAACAGTTTATAAAAGCTATATCGTTAAATTCCTTTTTCAAAGATAAGCTCTATCCGCAGTTTATTTTTTATTTTTATTTTTTTACCTTCTTTCACAAATATTTACCATTTGGGCAAAGATAGTGATTCTGTTTTGAAATGGTAACTTCTTATCTCCCTACATGGCCAGACTAGCAGATTTTGGAGGTCATATCCAATCCGCAGGCCCTTGCCTGATCTAGCCAACAGTATTTTTGCAAAATACCTTGCAGATCAGCAGAGGCAGAATAGAAATTAATAGTTCTAAAATCTCAGCATAATAATTTTGTAACAATTGTATGGGTCTATTTCTACATATCAACTACTTTTCCCCCAGGTGTCATTTATTGCACTGGCTGAGATCTGTATTACCACAGTTTCGGTTCCGAGGATATAAGACATACGAACCTATTGGTAAGGCCTATAACCTCGTTAATTCGGAAGCCCATTTGGAAGTCGGTATGGAAAGCTCTATCTGGCAAGTAGAAATTCGATCATCAGTCTTTTTCTTTCTTGACAAGCTCCACACTCTTTGTTGTGTGCTAAGGGTATTATTAATATACCGACCTGGGTTGGGGACCGGGATGTGTGTGGAAGCTTAGTGATCTCTGAGCTTTGTGAGCTGAAACCAGAAATGGATTGTTTCACTGGGTGAGTCGTGTAATGGACCTATCAAATTATCTGAAACAGATAATCATATTACTATTATCAACTACTTCTTGTTCCAACATTCACTTCTCAACTGTTGCTTAAAAGTTAATAGGAAAATTATTTCCGATAGCATGTTGGTAAAATCACACAATCATGAATATGAGTTTTAACTTAAGTTTATTTATCTCACCAGTTGCGAAGGTAAAATGTGAAATATTGCAGTCGCTTTGACATGGCAACAAAACAAAATGGCTTATAACAGTCGCTATTCTGAGCGAGGATACAAACTAAAGATCAACAACTAAAAACTAGTTCAAAATCATAACTTAAAAACCAAACTAATGCCTTGAGCTTCTAATTTCTTTCTCGAGCAGCGACTTTAGCTGCTATGCAAGCGTGAACTTTGATCTAAGCATTCATACGGTTACATGCTATTTTCTTAATTTTAAACTAAACTGCTTGCCACTCAAATCTGCATAATTCTCTGGAATGGGAGAAATGAGGCATACAAGAAAGAGGCAAATTAAGTTTTAATTTGTTAGTGGAATTCAAATATAATGCCGCAACCTAACAGTTAGTTCTGAAATCTTATCATATTTGTGTAATGAAAGTAACAGGTCGGTTGCACTCTTTGAGTAGACGGAAAACATTTCGTACTGTACTTTGCTAGGACTCAAAATTAAAAGATATGGACAAAAATAAAATTTAATTGTTTCTTTTTGGAAAATAATTAAAATTAATTTGCTCAAAAGCATTGTGTAATACAAATTAGCATGTCTGTTAGCTGATTAATATCAAAATACTGAATATAAAATCAAATCCGTGGAAATTTAGAAACCATGGAAAAATGACTCGTTTTAGCCAAAAATCTTCCTTTAAGATAAAGTGCAGTCCTCTGAAAGAAACACAAATTTCATGTGCTGCTTTTACAGAATTTACTTTCACACCACTCTTCTACATGCGGACTTATCATACCCAGTATAATCCGGGATTAATTTGGTACGGTGCGATTCAGAGGCCTGTGTCTTCTCCCACATGCTCGTTAGATTCATGTCTGATGAGTAAGCTGGCCAATTCGTTGGAGCAATATCTTCCACCTCCGAGCATTCTGGTACCTATTCATAAAATGGATGAGTATTACTATCCGTTAGTAAAATATCTGTGCCAGTAGCATGCTTAAACAGTCTTACCTGAGATTTAAAAAAATCATCTATATATCTGCGACTGCTTATGATATTTCCATCAAATGTATGCAGCTATGTTGTGGCCATATTTGATGATTCCACCCGAAACCTTAAAACCATTTTGATAGAAAAGGACTCTTTCGTGAATGAAAGAAAACGAATCGTGTATTCCTCACCACCTTCGGATCAAACCACGTCTAGAATACCACGTCCTGGTTACATCTGGACTCGTCTATAAACAGAGCTTGTCCCCATTCCTCTTGGCTCAACTGAACATGATGACATCATATTAAGTGGGCACCTTTTAGAGATTAAATTACCGGGACACAAACTAACAAACTGTTCTTTTTTTCGCATACAGGTTCAACTCCTTGAAAACTTTGTGAAGCAGTAGAGCGGCAAATTCGAATTGCTGTAAAACCTGAAGGCCTAAAACCAATTTTTTTTATAATTGCTTTTTGGTTCGTTCGAGCTCATAATGAAAGTCAACGGTCTTCGGATGCAGTTGTTACTCGTGGTTGCCCGTGACTAGGCTGTCTGCTAACTGATTCTGTTGAAAAAGGGGTTCCAAGCATTTTATATGACACTTTGAGGTATATTCAAATCTTGAGTCATCTCCATTTGCGTTTGCTTGCCCCTTGAGTCTACCAATTAACCGCTGTTTTTGAACTTCACTTAAACCATGCTTTTCAGTCCTAAATAATTAATATTTATCCCTCTCAAAAACAATATTAACATTAAATAATACTGGACACCCGTATTCTAACATGCTTCTTTTGTGCAGCTCGTTGTCAGGCGCCTAATTTGTTTATTTCGAGACCTACCCCTATGTACAGATGTCCAACCTTGCCTTCAGTTGCAGAAACAATAACTACACCATTGGACATTGGTTGAAACTTTTTTCAGATTATCCTTTAGTTTTGTAAGCAGTTTTCGAAATATGTTTGATTAGTTCAAATCTTAACATGTTAATCAGTTTCTGTTGATACGAAAGCTATTGAACTTCAGAACGAACATATTTTGCCCTAACATTATTGCCCACTAGTGGCCGAGCGGTAAAGTCGCTAACGACTGGTAGTTCGGTCCGGAGCTCGAATCCCAACGAACAGGATGGCTGCATGTGTACTTTCGTGATTTTCCCCATGTGACAATATGCATACGAGCCAGTTTGCCTTACAAAGCCCTCCACGAAGGCAACACTTCCTTTAGGCAGATAGCGCTCGAAAGCTTTGCCTTAATCAAACAAACCAAATTCTAAAATTAATGTAGAATCATTACGTTTATTTTCCTTTAATCCTAATAAATTTAAATGCCAAATGTGGCAAAAAAACATTTTAGTAATATCTCATGTTAACTCTTGAACATAGTTTCTTTCCATGTTAATCTACAACTGATTTTCCCTTTCAAGTCTTGAATGTGAGCTATTCACGATCACATTCTTGGTATATCTTTAGATAAAATGTGTAGCAATTCCTTCTTCGGAAAATTCGCAGGCAGGCGGGATGCTTGTTATTTCATGAATATTAAAATCCTTTAATGAAAGGAATCTGATTTCGTTCGCATCTAAAACAGCGGTTGTCATTCAGCACCCAGTAGAGTTACAAACCAAATGAAGATTAGTGTTCAAAAAACAATGCGGACTCAGTAATTGAAGGGACGTTGTATGGACAATGGTACAATTGTTCTCGAGCAAAAAATGACTTTGTCATGTTTCCACACAAGTATTGAGTAACCAGAACTGCTTTCATCAACTTCAAAGCTCAGACGGCCGATAATCTTCTCAATTTTATATTCAAACGAGGCGGCCTTGGACAATGAAAGTGGTTTTCAAGTTCGAACTGTTAAGAAAATGGCGGACGCATGTGCTTTCCCTCTGAACGGAGAAGTGGGGTAGTGTGCCGAAAAAGTGAAATCCACTTCTTTTGTTTAAGAGCCTGTAATTGAAGCGACTCACAATACTCTCATGAAATAAAATTCGCTTCTTAAATGTAGATAGTGATAAAAATCTCTGGGTTAGATACGGAAGAGTTAGAATGTATATCGTGTGAAGTGTCGTGACCAGAAAAATTTCAAAATAGTTCAATCTATAAAATATTTTGACTGAATTTTACGTGTTATGAATGTATTATGAATATTGAAACGAAACATATTATGAATATTGCCCCGACTGGAAAACTGCACTTTAGTTTAGTCGTTTTTTGAACAGAGTTTTTACGCTGCATAGGCAGATTTGTATGTGCAATAATTTTCAATACATAGGAAGTTGTTTAAATTGTTAAGCCGCTACTCTAATTTCCCTTCATATTTTCAATTATTTTTAAACAATTATTAAATCTATTTTAGGCATTAAAGGCTTTTTTATTTAAAAAGCATTTGATTTAAAATGCTTAAGCTTTTTATTTAAAAAGCATTTAATGCCTAAAATAGATTTTTAAAGTACAAAAATTAATTTAAATTTGATTTTGTATAAATTAATTTGATTAAAGTATAAAAATGGAATACAAGTTAAATATGAAAATATTTATGGAACGTTTAATAGTTTCCTTTACAAACACGTTAAATGAAAGAAAAATGAACAAGAAAAACGAATAGACAAGCAAAACAAATCTTCTAACTTAGAAAAGAAAAACGAAAATGAAAAAAGACTGTAATAAACTTGAGTTTCTACGAATCGTGCTTTGGAAAATAAATTTATTACTATAAAAATATAAAAGAGAATCTGACATGTTTTCTGTCACTCGTATATTTGCCTCTAAGATAATGAAAAACAATTAATAAAAGTAAAAATAATCCTGAAAACGTACCTGATAAATACAACGCATTTTTGGGTTTAACATAAATCTAAAGACTAAGCGAACTTAAATTAAAAATCGCTTATTTTTATTACTTCTGCAGTTTTCAAACCGAAAAGGATGAGGATCATGCAAATGAGCAAACGCATCAGCAATGAAACTTCAAAACCTCGAGGTGGAATCAAATCTGAGATGACACGACCAGTCTGACTTACTGGTTCTGTTTCTTTGCTGCGTCAAAAACTACATAATATACCGTTGTTTTGCTGTTGCTTCGTTATTTATGAAATGATGTGCAGCATTTTTCTTTAACTCGAAAAGTACTACTTTAAAATGGCTTCAAAACAGTTTAAATTTTGTCCACTCATAGACTTCCACGCTTTTCAATTAGTGGAATGTTTATGCAAGTTACAGTTAAATGAGTATCATAAAAAAGCCTAAAGATTCGCCATCAGGCTTTGCAAAAATGTAGTTCAATGTTCTTGGAATAATGTCTTTGAAAATATTTTTTCCCGCATAACAGTTCTTTGGTTATTCAGATTTTTCTAACTCATCAACTTAAACGAGAAACCTTACATATAATTCAAAAGAAATATTTAATATTTAAAACTAGGCAAAAAAATTCACCTCAGTTTGGCATAGATTGTTCTCGAAATTTACGCCAAATAAAAGTGACTTTTTTCGAGTCATTTGCAGTGCATTTCAATAATTGGTTTGTTGTTCTGTTGGTTAACAGATAAAAGCAAAGGGCGTGTGTATGTTAATCACTTAAGGAAAGACATGCCTTCATTCAGTATTTTATAAGGGTTGTTTTGTGTGTTGTTTTGTTGTTTGCTGTTTTGTGTGATTATTTACGGCAAAGCCTCGAGGGCTAGCTGTCTAAGGGTAGGGATGCCTTCGTGGAGAACATTTTAAAGGAAAATGGCTCGTATACATGTTACACATGGGGAAAACCACGAAAACGTCCGTGCAGCCAGCGCGTTCGCGGGATTCGAAACTCGGACTAAACTACCACTGTTCAGCGACTTTGCCACTCGGCCGCTGGTGGGAAGCATTCTAAGGGAAACTAGGTGATAATAACATTCGGAAGAAAACATAAAAATTTTCTGCAGCTATCCCATTCGCCTGGATTTGAAACCAGGTCCAACTAAGAGTGTTTAGAGGTTTCCTTTCATTTATTTGATTATGGCAAAACATTCGAAGGCTCTCTGCCTAAGGGAAGGAATGCCTTAAAAGAATTTCGAAGGAAAACGGCCTCGTATCTACATTACATATGGGGAAAAGCACGAAAATGCCAATGCAGCCAGACCTTTCGCCTGGAATGGAACATAAGTCGAATTACTAGTATCCAACGACTTTAGCAGTCGGTCGCTGGTGGGCCGTCGAAACATCAGCTGTATTATCCATTTGCCTGATGGTGGGAACAATGCAACATTTGCTAACAAACTCGATTATGTTATTTAATTTAGGAAAAGCTTATGAAGGTTGTCTAAGTTAAATCCCTATTTTCAGTAAGATTATTCCAAACCAGATTTCAGAAGGTATGAATTATTACCTGAAACAGCAAATACGTTTTCCTAATAAAAGACGTTTCACAGCCTCCTATTCTTAATCTGCACATCAACACTTCAGCTACAACAGCAGAGTACTTAAGTAGTTGCTAAATCCCATTTTAATTTAGTTTTTCTAAAATTTTTGCTTTCAGTACAAATTTGAGAATTTTTGATGTCAGGGCAATTTTTGGTACAAGATTGATGACCACACTTCATACTGTTTTCGGGATACTTATTTAAATGGCCCACCAGCCGCCGAACGGTAATGCCACTGAACACTGGTAGTTCGGTTCGATTTGAATCCTGAGTAATGGCGGGGTGCATGTGGGTTTTAATGGTTTTTCTCAAATGTGACATAAATACAAGCCAGTTTCGCTTGCAAAATCGACCACGAAGGTACGCCTACCCTTAGGCAGAGAGTTCTCGTGTGTTTTGCTATAATTTTAAAATCCACTTCCATCCAGTGTTTATTCAATTAATTTTTTCCTAAACACGATTCACATTTCAGGAAATCTTTTATGTAAATTTTGAAGCTTAAAACACAAATAAAGCAGTTAATTCAAGTAAAATACATATGGAATTTTCAAGAACATTTACTCTGATCCGCTACAATGTCTGAACTCCTTTATATCATAAGTGGGATTTTAATTCAGAAATGGTTTTGTGGATCTAGGAATTATTTGTCGTTGATTTCAAAATATGACCTCAATCTTTAGCAACTTAATAATTTACGTTCATTAGAGTGCACAATGAGTAAATATTAATTCCTTTAATTGAAACTTTTTGAAAATACAATCAAATCTCAAGCGCAACCGTAATAAATGCAAATGACGCACTACAGGTAAATTTTCCTGTGAATTAAAGGCCATCATGCTAATGCGATCATGAAAATTATTATGAACGAGCTAAGAATAAATGAAAAGTAAATCTTTATAATAAATAATTCCTGAAATTTGCACTGCTTTTCTTACCTGAATACGTAAGTATTTGCTTACACGAGAGTAAAAATAGTAAATTTTGTATTTTGCCCATCTTTTATTAAAACGTAATTAGGAAATCAAGTTTAAATAATACTTTAGGGATCTAATTTATGGTTAGGTATACATTTCTCTAGATATTCAATAATGTTACTATTTTATAATAATGTGATTATTAGGTAAGTTTCACAGCATTAATAATTACTGACGTTCTTCGCTTTTGAGTGTAATCTTGCCCACCAATGGTCGAGCCGTAAAGTTGTTGAGCACTTGTATTTCGGCACGGGTTCGAATCTGTGAGAGAGCCGTGATCCCGCAGATGTGTGTTTTTGTCTGTGAGTTTTTCGTGTAATGTGTATACGAGCCAATTTCCCTTTGAAAGTCCTCCATGGAAGCTTTTCTTCCCGTAGGAAGATAGCTCTCCAGTGCTTGGCTATAGTCAAATCAACCAATCCAAACCATTCTTTTTTGCATGTTCTCCTTGTACCCGACTCTAGGCGAGGATCAGAGCTCTTTACCATAAAATAAAAAAATGGCTCTCGTATGGTTTGCCCCATTTAAAGACCATGTTATGCACTAATTGTTTTATAAGCTTCACATTCAGATTACCAGAGGCCCTCGGAAACAGCATATTAATTCAACACACGAATATACTATGCTATATATTACTGAAGTCTGCTGTTATATGTAGAAATGTTACTATGCAGGAGTGTTCTACGTCCTTGCTTAACTAATTAGGAATTATCGCTATACCCTGTGCCTACTGCCCTGGTGTAACTAGTAGCACATTCGGCTAAGAATCGAAAGATACGTGGCTCGAATGCCGCTGAAAGCATTGCTGATTTAAAAATTCTAAAACTTTCTACATTCGTGCCCGACTAAATTGTCATGGATGATAATTCGTGACCACCTTAATATGACCAACAGGGTTTCATTTTTTGTCCACAGTCACGCCTTGAAGTGAGGAAAAATTATCGCTTCCTCTCTTACGTGCTGCAGTGGCGTAATGTGTAGCACGTCCGACTAACAGTTAGAATATGCACTGTTCGAATCACAGCTATGATGCAATTGAGCTTTCATGTTCCCTAATCGCCCCCAGAAAACACTAATAGCTCTACAAATTAGTAAATCAGTAAAGTAACCAATCACACTTGCATAGAAGTTCCACGGCATAAAATTTGGGAGCACATGTATGAAGGTTACCTCTTTAAAATTCAGTCTTTATGAAGGTGAGTGTACTTTTATGCCGGGTTATCCTGGTAATGATTTCTATCTTGATGAACAATTACAATTTCGCATAAGAGAGCCGTTTACCTCTAAGATGAGGCACAGTGACAAAGGCATCCAAGTTGCCACGGGCGTTTGGAGAAGATGAAAATTTACTTAAAGAACTAGTGTTGTTAAATATTGTAGTGCACTCATTGATTAGTTCCGTCTTTAGCGCAACGTCCATGTTGAGATGTTAACAGTGCCCTGCATTTGTCAGTTTAGTGTAGCATTTAGTGAAGCAGAATAGTTTGTCTGAAACTTGCCGGTAATGTGCAATTTAATGACCTTAATTTAGCTTGCTATTTCGTTAGAAAAGGAGAAAATGTTAAAGCTTGATTAGAAATTTCGCCACAGCATTTACAGCATTATTAGGTTTGTAAATACGGATTAGTTATTAGTGCAACCCTGTCATCCTGCAAAATGTCGTAAATTTTAATGCCCACCTACCTACTTTTGCTCTGTGGAACCCTAAGTTCGGGTTTCTAGGAAAGGTTTTAGGTTAAATTTGTTTCTCTTCTGTTTGTTGAAGTTTGTTTAGTTACAAAACACACAAGGGCTATCTGCTTAAAGGCATTACTTTAGGGGTTTCTAAGGCAAACTGGCTCCATCTGCATTGCACATGAAGGAAAAATACTAAACACCCATGAGAGCTGACTCGTTTACTGAATCGAACTACCAGGGTTCAGCGGTCGTTAGCCACCAGTGGCCTTTTTCTAAGCTCTGCCAAGGTGAAAGCTTGCCTTAAACAAAGACAGCTTAGCCTAACAATGACACCCAAATTGTAGAAAAGTAAATGTGAAGTATGATACTGATACTATAGATCATAAAGCTAAATTGTTCGAAACTGAAGCCTCAGTAGTTTGGTTTTACATGAATACGGCAAAGCCTCTAGGGCTATCTGCCTGAGGGGGAGGGATGATTTCGTGAAAGGACTTTCTAAGGGAAACTGGCTCATATACACGTTACACATGGAGAAAACCACGGAAACGCTCCTCGAGATTCTAACCTCAGAACAAAGTACCAGTGTTCAACGGCTTTACAGCTCGGCCGCTTGGTGGGCTCGGAGCCTCAGCAGAATAGATAGATGGTATTTTATATTACAAAATTTTATAAGCTTTTCCAAATAAATGAATGCTCCTTTAATTTAACAAGTAATGCACAATTAACTAAGCTTTTATAATCTACATTATTTGAAGATAACGTTCTCTGAAAACTCCAAAACTGCATTATTATGCTAAATAATTTTCTGTGATAAGTAATTCATTTTATTTCAGCTTAATTAAGCTCGCCAATAGCCAAATGAGTACGAGACTAAAAATTCGAGGTTCGATCCGCGGTGTGTGAACGAGCTGAATGCATGAATGGTTTTTGTATTTGTAATATAGGAAGAAAGCTAGTTTTCGTTAGGAAATTATCCACGCAGGTATCCGTCCCTTAAGGCAACATAGCTTTCTGCATGATTTTCTGTGTTCTGTAAACAAACGCATTTTTGGAGACAACTCATCTAAGATAGGTAGGTACCTTCAATCAACTTCACTTTCTTTTGTTTACAACTGAAAAAAAGGAACAATATAGTAGATCATTTTTATTGTTTATATGTGCAAAATATGAGATCCGCACTACGAGCGATTTCCTTTCTTCTCAGCGAAAAATCTTAATAGCTTGCCATATTATCTTAGTGGTTCTCAACCTTTTTTTGTTCCACGCAGCCCTTTCGCTACTGTTAGACAATCATTCTCGCCTTTCTTTTCCGAAACTCGAAATTTATTTATTTTAAAACGCATTTAAGGCATTTATTTAAATTTAGGTTATTTTAAATGTGTTTTATAAATTAAACGAGAAAAAGGTGAAGAAAGTGTTGAAAAATATCAAAACTTGAACAAAAGTATTTTTTAGTGTTCTTAAACAAAAACTAAGTACTTAGGAAATAAAAGGCTGCACTCATTTCCTCCTGAAGCTATGAAATTGCCCCCTCGTTGAGAACCCCTATTTTAACCTTTTAAATATTTCTTTTCATGATTAGATTACTAATGAATTTTAGATGGTTCAGATTAGAAATCTGCATAATGGTTTCATAATCCGAAGGTTATCAATCCCCTTCCCCGAAAATTCGTTTTATCCTAATAAAATTTTTCCTTCAGTATTAAGTTCCCTCCAGTATTGCTTTCAGTGTCACCCGTCGGCTGAATTATTAGTCCATAACTGCAACGGGTGGGCTGTATTTGCAACCCGCGGTGTGCCAGATCCAAGTCATATTGTTTTCACTCATCCGTACAAAACAAAGCTTCCGATATCACAGGTTTGCGTACCGTCCTTGCTTAGATCACTTTCGTCCCCGCATATTCCACTTCTCTGTTTTATTAGGATTAAGTACCAACCACGCGAGAAACAGAATGGTCTGGATTCAACCTTGGGCCTTATATCCCATCAAGCAGAAAGAAACTGTGTTCTAAGGAGAGTCGCCCAGGAAATTACAGTACATAAAAGAACATTCTTCGAGTGGCATCATATTTTAGCCTCCAAAGACAAACCGGACAATGATCTTATTTGTTTTAGAGGAAAATATTACGTGTTTTTGTGCCACCCACGTAATTATGCCACTTCAATTTTCTAATAAAACAGGTTAAGGATAGTAAGTACAAGGTGTCCAGTAAAATTTTATGACAAGGAATTTTACTGAGCAGTTATCTTCATACTTATTCACTTTTCTTAACTCGATCGAGGATCTCTGCATGCTAGAGCATGAGACCAAAATTATTGTAAACATGAGAAAATGTATTCAGAGTTGCCATCTGCCGACTTTCGCATTCAGAAAATGTAGTAAAGCAGTTTAAAGTAAAAATAATAGCATACAGTATTATTAAATCTGTATGTATTGTTATAGATTTAAAAATCCACCTACGTGTCTATGTTATTGAAAATAACTAGGCAGACGTTATTATAAAAACCAAAAAAATATATATATAATTATTTTTATTGTTTCAATTAGTGCAATTTCATTAGGTCTATCTTGTTTAATTTCATAAAACTATTTAATGATTTTAGGAACAAACTAAAAGTATTGCATTTTTGCTTACGCTAATTTAACCAATCGTTCCAGTCCAACGACTCTGAGCTGATGACTGACTGACACTGAGCTGAAACGACTGACAACGACTCTGACTGGCACTGAGCTGCAAACGAATATTGCGTCTGATTTTACAAATTCTTAAGTTAACTGCTTTTAATTATGCTCCAAAACTGCCTGGAATAACGAAACTTGTTGTAGAGCATTTTACTTTTCAGAGCCCAAAAGCATCTTATCACTTAAGAAGTAAATACGGAACATGAAGTAATATGGAGATATGGAACATGATCAGCTTATTTCTTTCCTTCAGACCATCTCAGCAGCATTTACCTCATTTTCAACATTTTATTATATTTTGCAGTATATACTAGCAGTACTGATATTAGCTCAAATATCAATTGTTTCATTTTATTTTACTTTTGCTTTCTTTGAAGAAGTCCCAAGAACGGCAGAGCGGTAAAATCGCTGAACACTGGTAGTTCCGTTCGGAGTTCGAATCCCGGCAAACGGGTTGGCTGCATGGGCGTTTTCGGTTTTTTACCCACCTGTAACATATACACGAGCCGATTTCCCTTAGAAAGTCTTCCACGAAGCCATTCCTCTCTTTAAGCAGATAGCACTTGAAGCTTTGCCGTAATCAAATAAACCAAACCAATCATTGAACAATGTGATGACAGGGAAAGGAGTAATCGCACTATAAAGGCCATCACATTCACTTACCGCCAAAAGATTGCAACAGGCTTCTTCCGTATTCATGCTAAGAACAGTATTGAAATCTCATTTGGAAAAATTACCACACGTTTTAGTGATTCTTCAAGCTTATCTGATTCAAACAACAGCAAACAAAAAAAAAAAAAAAAAAAAAAAAATTAAAAAAAGGACGGCGCTGATTGTGCCAAGTCGTTAGGTTAGGTTAGGTTATTCAATTATGGCAAAGCACACGAGGGCAATCTGCCTAAGGGGAGGGATGCCTTCGTGGAGGACTTTCTAAGGGAAACTGGCTCGTATACGCGTTATGCATGGGGAAAACCACGAAAACGCCCATGCAGCCAGCCCGTTCGCGGGATTCGAACCTCGGACCGAACTACCAGTGTTCAGCGTCTTTACCGCTCAGCCGCTGGTGGGCTGTGCCAAGTCGTGTTATTTTAAGTAACTGTAAGCTTCTTTTACGACTTAAATAGGATTTGAGATTTTTTATGCTTCTGTGGTTATGTATAATATGTGCTTATGTTTATGTATGTTATGTTCTGAGTTCAATGTCGCTAAAAGATAGATCATCGTAAATCTTTGGAAAAGGGGCGAAATCTTTTACCTCACATCAGAAGACATTCATCGATTCAAAAAGTGATCTTAAACTTTAAATTAGTTGGATTTTTAGCGTTCAAACCCACCGGTAAAGTCGCTAGACACTGGTAGTTCTGTCGGAGGTTCAAATCCCGCCAGCGAGCTGGCTGCATGGGCGTTTTCATGGTTTTCCCGTGTGTAACGTGAATACGAGCCAGTTTTTCTTAGACAGTCCTTCACGTAGGCATCTCTTCCCTTTGGCAAATAGCCCTCGAGGCTTTACCGTAATTACATAAACCAAATCAAACCTTTTAACGTTCAAACCAAGATTTGGTCACCCATCTGCACTGTCGCCTCTGGAATCCCGCTTTGTAACCCCTTCTGTAAGAATAAATCCAAGACTAACAGCTTGAAAAATAGCTAAAAATGCTGTTGAGAGATTCCGAAAGAATGTGAGTATAGCCAAAATTTGAAGAGAACTTAGAAAGTAGAACTTTCATGCGCGGGTTACAAAGAAGGAGCCATTCAACTGTCGAGTGAATAGAAAGTAGAGGAAGGCCTTTGCAAAGACCAGCTCAATAAGACACAATAATTTTTGGGAAAAAGATAATATTTTTGTATCAAAGTAAATTTTATATTTCTGCATCGAAGGATGACAGTGTGTCTTTAAACCATTCGCAGAACTAAAGAAAGAGAACCTTGTTCCTACTGTCAAAAAGGAAAAAGGAAATATTACATTTGGGGGTGCATGGGAAGCAGTAGGGTTGATAATCTGGACTTTAATTGACTCAACAATAAATAAAATTGATTAGTTGTTGACAATGAAGAAAAATCTCAGAGGAAGTGCCGAGAAGCTTGCGAAGATATTTTTCTTCCAATGAGACAGTGACCCAAGCACTAGGCGTACATTATGAGGCTATGGTTGCTCTACCATGTGCCAAACCAACTTCGTACACCCGATCTCTAGATCTCAACCCAAAAGAGCATTTGTGGGATTTCTTCGAACGAAAATCAGGCAGTATAAAAAACATACAAGGAAATGCTCAAATCAAACATAGTAGAAGAGTGGAACAAAATAACCGCAGAAGAGATATCTAAACAAGTTGACTTTATGTCAAATGGATTAAAAGAGGTTATAAAAAGTTTTGGTTCCGATCAATTATCGTAAATGTTTTTGCCAGAGTACGCAGGCTTTTGAAGCACATGATTCGTGTTATTCCTAAGTTATGAATTTTTGTATCATTTTATGCAACGGTTGCGTAATTGTTGCTTGTACCATTTGAATTTATTATGCTTGAGGAACCAATGAAAGTTGTATCGATTCAGGAAGCATCCATTAACTTAGCGATCGTTGAATGAGTACCAAAGGTCGGTAGCTTATACTTTTGGCATTAAGTATATATTATTTCTGTAAGAAAATTCATTTTTTCTTTCTTTCTACGCAACGAAGCCTGGCGAATCTTTCTTAAAGAGCCACGAAATAGATCGAGAAAGAAGCTTAAAGAGATATTATCACAAGATACAGGATAGACTGAACCGGCTAACCATAATGAATACTGAAGAAATTCCTTATAAATCATTAGCACACGTCCAGTTAAATTAAGACAAGTAAGTGAATTTTTAAATCAATAAGAATAAAACACTTAAAAAAATATTATGAAGAACTGAAGTTAGATGAACTGAATTGGTTAATCCAAAATTTATTAAGTGGCTTAGTTTGTTAATTGAAAAATTCATTAAATTCGCGTAAAATATAAAATGATTGAAAAATGAATGCGAAACTCAAAATTTGGGCTTTGAAATGCCTATTCTGGGTGAAGGGCTGTGCGTCATTAAAATTTGGTGTTTCTAGGTGCCACTGTTTAACCATAATATGAGGAAGAAACATGCATACATCCAGATTTTCCATTATTTAATAACAGTTTAATACCGTATTTCCTTGCCTGTTTCCCGCTAGCATTTTATCACCAGGTACTGAAAATTTTAAAAATATTCGCGTCATTTTCCCCTTCATCAATGCTTTCAGAGAATAAGCTCTCCTAAATTTCAAAACGGATTCTTTCACGTGGTGATTGTTTTCGTCTTGCTAGCAAAGAGAAACTCTCTTAAACCGGAGGTCACACCGAACCTTTCCTTTCCAACTTTTGAATTTATGCCATCCTAATACAAGAGCCGACCAATCGCAGAGAAGGAAACACTAACTGATAATCAGTCTGCAATTTCTCCGAGTTGGCTGCACATTTGTAGAGTCATTAGGATTTTTGATAGTAGGAGACGTGAATAATGTGCAGTTGGATTCGAACCTCGGACCTCTCGAATACGCGCCGAGTGTGCTGACCATAACACCACGAAGGTATGCTAAAAAGGTGGAAGAAATACCTTATATACTCCCCCTTTTAAAGGCGATTGGGGATTAGGGGACCCAGTCGCCAAGTCCTGGTGATGGAGAATCATCATCCACCACCCTTCTTAGTTAGGGCGCCACAGTGAAGACATTAGGATTTTTGAAGCTGGAGAGATATGAAAAATGTGCAATGCCCTCGCCAGGATTCGAACCTTAGACCTCTCGAATACGCGTCGAGTTTGCTGACCATTACACCACGAAGGCATGCTAAGAAGGCAGGAGAAACTCCTTATACATTCACCTTTTCTAACTATTTATGAACGATTTGAAGCCTAAGAAGTAGTAGATGGAATAGTGAGAACGGACGAGATTCTACTTACAGGGAAGGAGAAATGAAGATATCTTATTAGATACGACAGTGTTAATATTTCTTTGTATTCTTACTAGAATATAGTTTTAAAAAAAATCTAAGCGATAGTTACCTGCAGTTTATCCACCACTACTCTTTATTTATGTTTTTACTGTAACCACGGTATTTAATGTACTTCTTCTACCCCTGTTTTGGTCTACTCCAGTTGTACTTTAAGCGGATCCTTTTCGTAGCATAGAGAGAGCATTCAACAAAGAGAGCAGAATCGCATTTATTGGCGAATGCTACTTTAGACCTTTCCGTTATGTAAGTTACATAAAACTTGCGGTTCACATAAAATTTTGAATAATGGAATACGTTTCACAAATTATTATAAATTGTTTCACAGCACTGAAGAAAAATCATTTTTAAAACTTCTATCCGCTTAGAAGTTTACCCTCCATATTCACTTGCCCCTCCCCCATGTGTTACTTTCCTTTCAACAGCAAAAATATGTTCTACCATTAATTTCTTTTTAAAGAATTCAATATTTTTCAGAAAAAAAAACCGGAGTAAAAGGAATGATTCGTTTTCAATAAACATATAATGCATTTCTCAAAGACTTTCATGTTTGAAATTAAGCAGCGCTGGCTTCAGTAAAATTTTATTTACGTATGAATGCTCCCGGTTAGAGAGAGGACTCTTACGTAAAGAAATTATTAAACTTTCTGTTCAATTTAAACGTGAGAAGACATTAACATTTTGGCTCAAATATTAGAATGATGAATCTGTAAAACGACCTTCCGTTTTTGAACAAGAAAAAAGCGAATCGCATACAAGAACTATGTCACACGCGTATGTATAAAGCAGAGCTAAAGTACATAGAATTATTATCAACCAAAAGTGGTAAATATCTAACAGGAAGGGAAATATTAAAAACGATTTGAAGACAACAAAACTGAAGTAAAAGTAAATTAATAACAAAACCACTAAATAAATGTTGACTAGTAGTTGGTAATTTTTTGATATTTTTCAATGAGCAGCCAAAAGAATTATCAGCAGAGCTTTTTGTGCCTTCCCTATGTTAACTAATTTATCATTCTTGGTTGGTATTAATTCTATGCATTTTATCTCTTTCTCAATTAATTTCGCAGAATTTTCGGGACAGTAAAAAGATTTATAAATTAATTAGTTTTCATTCTTCACTTCCTTGTACAAAACAAAGGAAGTATTTTAATTTTAAAAAAATTCGGGCATCATATTTCAACAGAAATATTCAGTGTGATGCTTTCTGAATCAATTTAGATGATTTCTTGAGTAACGTCTGTATGTACGGACAGAATCTGTTTTACCCAAAACCGATTATAAAATATATTTAAAATGAATTCAAAAGAGAATTTCTTCATAACATCTGTTCGTACGTATATATCTCGCGTCACTCAAAAACGATTAACCACAAAACGTTAAAATTTTGTATGTGAGACTGCTTATAACATCTAGTTGTGCACGTTCCTTTTTTATTGCAATCTCCAGAACCAAACACAAATATAGATATATATAAAAAAAGTTTTTTCGTATATGATATCCAAGGAACAGAAATTTAATACACACTCTTTTACAAAAAAATCGAAGCACCGTGAAGGAAGTGGTTGTTTTTGATGAAATTCATTATGTGTATAGCTCATACACAGATAATAAAATGTTTAAAAAATCAAGGTCACAATTTTCGTGTTTTTTTTTCTCCTCTATGGAGTTTTTAAGGCTATGTTTTATATTGGTAATATGCCTTATCCAAGTACTAATTTACTTTTATGAGAAATGTATTCTCATAGCAAAGTATCCTCACATATGTTACGTGCCTTACCTAAGTACTGTTTTGGTTTTATGTGACTGGTGCATGGAACGATTTCCATTTGGTTGTTTGCCTGTCAATTATATACTGTCAATTCATGTTTAGTCTCCGTTTTAATGTTTTTGTATATATTTGTTTGTAGTGCATAGCATATGTTCTGTTTAGCAGACAAGATTGTCATAAATCGGTCTACTTTATCGAACGGCAGAAAATTGTTAACATACCATCTTTGGTACTTTTGATTGTTCGTTTATGTATCCTCACTTATATAAGATGTTTTATCCAAGTACAATCGTTTTATGACATATGTTTCCTCAACCACTGTACCCACTCATATGTAACATGCAATATCCAAGTTTAAATTTTATGTGACAGGCGTTTGGCAACAGTTACAGTTGATCCTTTACCTGTCGCATATAATATATACAGTTTCAGCATTAATTTTTGAATGCTTCAGTTTGTAGTGCATAGTATATTTTCTGAATGGAGGATAATTTTGTTATAATTCGGTTTGTTTATTGTATCTTTTGTACTAGCATATTTAGACCTTATTGAATGTCAGAACATTGTTTACATCTCTATTATGATTCTAATGACTGTATATTGCATTTATGTTCTAATCTATATACTCTCACTTTTGTAACTAGCTCAATAAGTACATTAACTTGTAATTGTAACAGTACAGGTCTACATGAGCATGTACCACGCCTAATTTAAACCTTAATGAAATCAACCGCAGCCGTGAAGGAGAATGTACAAATCCTAATTGTTGTTCAACTGATATGATTTCCTTTTTATAATTGAGACCCTTATGCCTTTTTTAAAATGTTTAATACAATATGTAAAAAGTATTTTTGGCAGTTTTTTATGCTTATTCATATGTGTAATTTTATGTAGTGTACGAATTCTGTGTTTTAACTAGTGGTATTTTCATCTTGGTGTTTTGTACAGTTTGTTGCATTTTCGTATAATCTGTCATTTGCTTCCACTGCGACAAATGTGTCATCACAACAACGTATCCTCGCATTTGTTACATGCCCAATCTAAGCACTTATTCTTCTGAAAAATGTATCATTAACTTGTCAAATGCAAAATGTACTCTCACTTCTGTAACTAGCTTAACATACATACCTAAACTTGAAATTGTAACAGTACAGGTCCATATGACTCAAATGTATCACGCCTATTTTAAACCCTAATGAAATCAAATGCAGCTGTGAAGGAGAATGTACAAATCATAATTGTTGTTTAACTGCTTTGATTTCTTTCTAAAATTAAGACTCTCACGCTTATTTTATAATGTTTTTCTTTTATAAAATGTAAAATGTATTTTTTGGTAGTTTTTATACTTTTATCTGTGTATGAATGTAGTGTTTGTAGTGTATGAATTCTGTACTTTACTAGCTGTTTTTCTGACCTTGGTGTTTTGTACTTTTTGTTACATTTTAGTTTAGTTTGTCATTTGCTTCCACTGTGAGAAATGTATCTTCATAACAATGTATCCTCGCATTTGTAACATGTCCTATCTCAGCATTTATTCTTCTAACAAATGTATCTCTTTAGCAATGTATCCACATTCGTAACTTGCGCTTTCTAAGTACTTATATAAATTTTCGTGACAGGTGCCTGGTTTGTTTTCAAATCGATCATCTGCTTGTAAAATGTAATTCTCTTAGCTTCAGTTTTAAAGTATATGTATGTATCTGTTTGTGGTGCATGTAGTTTATAATGCATGGTACACTCTCTAACTGGCAGACGGATTTTGTTGTATCTCAGGAGCATGCATTTTCTAAGTACTTTTAATTCCTTGATTAATGTATCAGTTTCAATTTTAATGTTTTGAATGTTATTGTTTATAATGCATAGTACATGCTGTGTTTCGCGGATAAGTTTTGTTGCAAATTGGTCTACCTTATCGAAAGGCATAATTTGTTAATACTTCATATTTGGTACTTTCGATTCTTTGTTTATATATCTTCACATTTGGCATACCTAATCAATGTATTCATTCATATGTAACAATTGGTAGTATAACTGTTACGATTTTTTTTAATTGAGACTCTCCTGCCATTTTTATTTTAAAATGTATAATGTAAAATTATTTTATGTAGTGTTCCAATATTTGACTTTGTAGACGGCAGCTGATTACTATCATGTCACTACGCTTTTGTAAAACTTCTGTATATCACATTAGACGTACTCTTCAACGTATGTTATTAACCTAATCAATTTGTATTTATTGTATAACTGTAACCTCCGTAATTTTAACTTTGACAATAAATGTCTGACTGATCTGCTCTGGCCTTGACCTGAGGTTGTGGCTGGCAGATAATAGATGGTCCCACCTCTCGGTAACTTATTCCGTTAGTTGCCTTAAGGCTAACTCAGGTCGAAAGTTGCTCAGTAGGTCAGTGTAGTACCTGTTCATGGTTCACAACCACCCATTGAGTGTTCAAATTAGTAGTTGGTCGAACCGTCCCAGGCGGCAATGCATGCTTGAATTCGTCGAGGCAAGGAGTGATAGAGGTTCTTAATGTTATCCTGCGACACATTCTGCCAGGCATTCTGTCGCTCCAGATCTGCGATATTTTGTGGTGCGCGAATTTGGCGGCCTACCATCTCCGAGACGTGCTCGATTGGTGAGACGTCTGGTGACCTTGCTGGCCAAGGATAAGTATCAACCGCACGGAGACAGTCTAGAGATATGCGAGCGGTATGTGGCCTGGCATTATCTTGTTGGAAAATGGCCCCAGAATGACGTACCATGAAGGGTAATGCAACCGGCCGCAGGATGGTATCAACATATCGTTGAGCTGTTAAAGATGTACGGAGGATGACTAAAGATGACCTGCTGTCATAAGAAATAGCGCCCCACACCATCACACCAGGGGTTATGGCTGTATGCTTTTGTAAAACAAAGCCTGACTGGGACCGCTGGCCCCGTCCTCTCCAGACACAAACACGGTGATCATCTGCTTCAAGAGTGAAGCGGGATTCATCGCTGAACACTATACGATGCTAGTCTGATGACAGCCATGATGATCGGCTGCGACACCACTTTAGACGACTACGCCGATGTTGTGGGGTCAAAGACAAACTTCTTAAAAGCCTCTGTGAGCGTAACCCTGCCTCAGACAAGCACCGTGAGATTTTGGATGGTACCACGGGAGGCATAGACGTGGTTGTAATGGGTAGAGTAGTCGACAATGATACCGTTGGGTCGGTTCGCGCCTGGCGAACAATCATCCTATCTTGCCTCGCATTTGTGCTCCTTGGCCTTCCAGAGCCTTCATTTCATCGGGAATTTCCTTGTAGCAACCATTGCTGCCAACATCTTTACACAGCAGTGTCTGTACGCTCAAGTAGCGGCCTAGTGCTCGGTATGACCACAGAGCTTCACAGAACTCTACAATGCGACCACGTTCGAAATTGTTTAGTTGTCTGCAAGGTCTTCGATATCCTCGTAATGGCATCCTTTGTTGCTTCTTTACGGAATTAACAATGGCAATAACAAAAAAAGATAAATTTTCTGCCTCTGTTACTGGTTTTATACTTTGCGAATTGCGCAACAGAAATGCGCGCTATGATCGCAATTCCCGTTCATTTGCCTTGAAACTTTGATCATTTGCATGTTTTATTAAGATGTTTTTGCATACCAAATTTCGTCATGATCGCAAAAGTCCTTCTTGATGCTTCGATGGTTTTGCAAAAGAGTGTATATTTACACACACACACATATATATATATATATATATATATACACTCATCCCCTTAAACGGCCTTTATTTTCGCAGCCGTTGGTCGTAGTCATAATATTTCCTATTACAGAAATGTTTCAAACGGCGAAGATATTTATGTTCTGGCAATGCCAAATTTTTTTAAGAAACTTATTTTCGACAAATAACGAAGTTTAACTTTTAATGCGGTCTCCCGATTCCTGTACTTATCTTTGGGACAGTTTTATATATTTATGAAAAAATAAAATCAGAAGTCTGACTCTCTTAAGATAAAAATCGACCGGGATATTTAATTTCAAAATTTGCAACTGATGATATCATTTTCATCTTGTCTTGAGAGATCGGTTAATTAAGTCAGAATTATTCTAGCGAATACGTTTAAGTGAAGTGCAGCAAAATGTGTGTATGATTTAATAGGCCGCACAGTCAGGTGGTATCCACACCACATCGCATCACATGTATGTGGTGTGTGCAAGATATAAAAATAAGAAGGAAAATTATTAAAAAATTACTAACTTAATTGAAACAAATTTACGACCCCATTCAAAATATCTGTACTGCGTCATTCTTTCCCTGCAGTAACCTCAATGCGAAAACTCTTTGCCCAATCATTGTTTAAAATTCAACCAAAATTTTACGAGTTTATTGATGGGTCCTCCTGCTCAATATGCATCTCTTTCTCGCCTGTTCCCACTTCGTTAACATGTAATTGACCGCTTAGCAATTTTTCATCTATGGTAGCAAAGTAATCTGCGTAAATAAAATCATGGAGTGCACAGAGCATCTTTAGTGTTATATCAATTAAGAAAAAATATGTTCAAAATTCCAATCTACTATGCAATCAGTATTTGTGGGCTATATATCCCTGAAATATCTCAGCTACGATTAAAAAGTGAATTGGTGCCTTCCCTAGTCAAGCTCTCATCTAACGTTAAGCTATCTACAACTGAATAAATCATATATATATATTGAACATTGGTATCTGAAACCTTCATGAAGAAAGTTTACTAAGTAATCTAGACATAATACTATGTTGTAGAACTGAGTAAATAAGCTTCGGTTAAAAAAATATAAATAATAACGCATAAATTGTCTTTGTATGTTTTTTAAATGTTAATTTTTTTAAGTTAATAGCACCTAAAGAGAAAATATCTGTGCATCTAAAAAAATTCCTCGAAAAACGCGTAACCAGAAAAATTGGACGTAAAACGAAACAAACAATCTCTGTTTAGGCAGATGTGCAAATAATATAAAGCGCGCAGGCATTAAATGCAAAATGAGTCTACAGCGCACGGTATAACCTCTTTTGCCGAGCAGAGTATGTAGTAGTCTTTAAAGCACTGTGGTAGTTGGAGCGGCCTTTGTTATTTTGTTGCTTGCATCAGCAACTGAGAAAGCATCTAAAAGCAACCTAACAAAAACACCATCACCAGTATGAAAAAAGTGGGTTCTTATATCGCCAGACACATAGACCGGAGGACGTATTCAAATAGCATTATTGCTAGTTTTCTCATTTAGCCCTAATGCAAATATGAACACAGTGGTAGGCCTAATCAGGTGATTTTAACGAGGCGGATCGCACTGTAATAAAAAGTGTATCGTTTACCACCTGCGTAACGACATGACATCGGAAACAAGTTGGAAGATTGCAATGTCGTTCTTCTTTGCGATTTTAGTAATAACTTCGGCGTCGACGATATCGCCTACACTGTAGTTTAATCCAAAAAGTGCGCAGAGTATATCACATTGGAGCCGTAACGTGTACAGCCGGCTCACATCACAGAGAATTTATGTGTGAAGAAGTTCAAGTTACTGACGAGTTAGGCTCGTATTTATCAAACCCATCATTACCATTTGGAAAGTATGTTTTATAATAAACGGTTACCTTTAATGATTCTGGGCACCATTTTAATAGCTTACGATGCGTAGCTGACATCCTATCACTCAAGCACTGCCAACTCTATCGCATTTGTCAGTCGCCCTCTTTCAAGAAGGTAATGCCCAGTTGTACACGACAAACATCTCCAGAAATGTTTTGAATACTATCATTATTTCATCTGCCAGCCCGATCTGAAGATTTTGTTTTGTATGCGTCGCTGCCACATCGGTTATTTTCAGACATTTCGTCCCGAAACATTTGTGTATAATAATAAAATGCAACGGTTCTGAGCATTTTATTTTTGCTAAAAAAACTGACTGTTATTTAGTTTTAATCATTTTATCTTTTTTATCATTTCTCATGCATCTTTTATCATAATCGAGCTAATTTTTAGGCGTACAGATTTCTTTATATACAAAAAGTTCATATGTACATTAGTAGTAATTACAAAACAACTGATTTAACAAAAGTAATCAATTTAACAAATGTTTGCTCTAATGAATAGTAAGAGGTCTGTTATTTCTTACAAAATCTCATTGCGGCTCCCACAGCATGCAATCTGAAGCACATTTATGAAAATATGTTTTTAAGCCACGCCAAAAAAATATCTTCATCTCTACACTGCAAATTTTGACTTCGCTCGCTATTCACCATTAGTACTTATAGTTTTAGCAAATCTACATGAGACATTTTTTGAATTTTTAAGGAAAATTTATCATATAACGAAGTATATGTTTTCTCGTAGTTTGTTAGATATCCACAATCGCCACCAATTATGGTAAGTGGTTGTGTTTCCCAATTTGCACATAAAATAGGTTCAAGAAAAAGACATTTCTCCTTTAAATAAATAATGTTTTCGCGAAATTTGGCACAAAATTAACAGTTTCTGAATTCTAATAATTTCACTTTGAAAATACGTTACAGTTATCTTGAAATTTTCTCTCAAAATATTAAATAAAAATAGCGTAACGAGTTCTCTTAATCTCACGTTCTTAATTCTTTTTTAAAATGTTTTAATGTAAGTTGTTCAACTTTAGAAAAACTTTTAATGAAAAAATGTGGAATGTGATGTCAAATAAAACATTAGCACTGTTGTTATCTTTATAACATCAATTTCAGAATATAATTACAGCCATTTAGTTGTAATTAATCAAGAACTGAGTATGTTTTTCATAAAGTATCTTATGCCATTTGGCGCAATTAAGAAAACTGATACAGTATGCAATTGGTATAGTAAACGACGGCCTCTAGTGTGTCAGGTTTCTCAACAATATGCTTTCCCAAACAATTCTCTTCTGATATATGAAATGTATTTTTAATCAGATAGTTATCAACTAATATTTGGCATCATTAAACGCAAGGAAATGCTACCAAAAATATGTTTAGTCACTCAGCTATACCATTTTAATGGCTTGATATCTGATATGCGTTACACTTGAGAAGAAATACCTCCTTCATTGGAACAATAAATATGAGTAACGGAAAACTGACTGATAAGAAGATATGGTTTACTAATACCTTTCATTAAAAAATAATTTTTCCCTTTTAACTTAACGTAAGAGAAAATATGTTTGCATTATTAGCTTCTGAAAATTAGTTTACCATAATTACAAAGTTCGCAAAATTTACCATTTTTTAAAAAAAGATTGATGCTTGAAAGAAATTTTAGGATTAAGGATTTAGAAAAAATTCCAATCCAAATACCATGCGATAGTACTGATGTGTTAATACAAGTGTCATTTTCGTAATCCCTTCTTCCTGCAATGTTGCATTATGGCGACATATCTTTTAGTTATTCAAATAAAATGGCTTGCTATGAAGTGATTTTTGCTTACGTCTATTCCAAAGAATTGTCCGTATCATAAATTCGTTTCGCTCTTACTCCGTGAAACTGATCATCAAGCCCTATTTCATTAGAAACAAACAGCATACGTCATTAGCTTTATTTCGGAGCAGAAAGCATGGAAAATCAACAATGCCTTAGCCGGATTCAAACTTCTACCTTCCGACTGCTAGCAGGACATGGTTCCAATTACACTCCGAAGGCACATGGTAAGAAAAAAAAATTACTTAGAATATCAAAACTTGCTACTTCTACCCCGAAACATAACGTTTTGTGTTCTTTTAAGTAAAACTGTCTTCCACGTTTAAAGAAAACGTAGTTCTATAAGGCTTTAAATTTCGTTTACTAAATATTAGAGATAAGCAGGACTAGGAAACACATTTTTAGGTTTTCATTTTATGGTATGTTGAATTCTTTATGTCTACGTACTTGTTCTACACCTGTTCTTATTCCTTCTTAAGTATACTTTAAAAAAGAAGCCAGTTTAAGAAGTACGAAATATTTTTAATGAAGTTTACTTCAAAAAATATAAATAAATAAAAACATCCTTATTTTAAATACAAACTGATGTGACCTATAGAGGCAATTAAAATTTGAAATAACTTTCCCTGATATTTAAATTTATTCCTAAAAATGCTTAGTTTTCGCCTGTAGTGAATGGATAAGTTGAGAGCTAATTTGAATCCAAATAGAATATTATTTATAGTACCAATCAATAAAGGATAAAATTGAGGAGTGTAATAATATTCGATAACAGTTAACTCCATTGTAACTTAATCAATAGTATCTTTTGTGATAAAAACAAATTTTGCTAATAATGACCATTCGAATATGCAGGGTATACACAAAGTCTCTGACACATTTCATTTATTGATCAATGAGAAACCAGTTTAAATACAAATGCCTATGGGCATTTCAGAAGTATTGCTTATAAAATAAACCTAGAAAGGTAAACTTTTCTCAGATTACGTGGGTGCAAAGATCATGTAAACACCTTCCACGAACTCATTTAACCCTTTCTAGACTAAAATGATTCTATAGAAAATCGTAAACCCTTTGTTGTTCCAGAAGTTTTTTACGAATAAGAATCGTACTTACCATTAGCTGAATGGCTAAAACAGTTCAACACTACTGGTGCAAGTTGTGAACAAGGAGTGATCCAGGATAGCTGTTTGGAGACCCCTGGAAATTATGAAAGCTCGCATATATGCGACACGTCTAGTTCCCATTAAAAGCGTCAGGATGAAAAGAGGAAGAAAGACTGGCATATATAACTAGTAGAATGGGAAAGGTGGATCGCTAATTACAAACTAATTTATGGACATCTGAAAATGAATAACCGAGATATATATACGTATATATAATATCACAAAATTTTTATTTAAAAATAAAATTATTCCAAGTATTTTCGAAAACAAAATAAATCCAAGTTTTAGTATTTCACATTTCTTTAATTCTTATTTTAAATATTTATAGGGTATTTTGAAATTCAACGGTATTCAATTTCACTTCTTTTGGGTCTTTGTGAAATTGGTTCTAAATTTCGTACGTTTTGTCTCTCTCTATATATATAGTATATATATAATCAAAAACTGTCAACTAAACATTGCCCATTGTTATCTATTATGAACAACAATCGCAAGAACCACAATCATTCTTAATGAGCAATAACATGATCAAGGAGCACAGTACTTAGCACATTAATTACCTTCCCATTAGGAGCAACTGAAGAAGTCTGTAGTCACATCTACACTGGTGTGCAAAAATTAAGGACGAAGTCGAAAAATTAGCATATCAGCTGAACGAAGAGGCAGAGCGGACAGAAAGACCAATCAGGAGATTAAGTAAGGTGATGTACGGTAGAACATGCGCAGATATGCAGGTAGACGTAATGGGGGAGTGTCTGAGTAGTATAAAGCATGTTGTCGGTGTAAGATCAGTATTTCTGGCAAAGAGATTGCATGCCGTATATCAGATAAAATCACACCGAGTTGCAGCCTCAGCGAGAAATGGCGAATAATCAATCTGTTAGACGACATCTGGATGCTTTTACCCGAGGTCGAATCATTGGGAAGTTGGAGGAAGGCCGAAGTGTAGCTGCAGAGTTCGGAATTGCTCACAGATCGTTTCACGACTTTGGAGACAATTTCAAACTACAGGAACAGCTATCCGGGAGTTTAGTAGTGGTCGTCCACGAGGAACCACACCCGCAGATGACCGGTATATTACCTTACAGGCCAGAAGAAACAGGCGGCAGACAGCGGGAGAAATCGCTAGACATTGATTGGTCGGCAAGGTCTCTGGATCTAAATCCCGTCAAGCATGTACGGAACTTACTAGGGAGACCCGTGGCAGCACGTAACTTATCGCCAGTAACGATTCCGAAACTGCGATTGGTGCTACAAGAGGAACGA
>KK120643.1:535000-568806 GCA_000611955.2 Stegodyphus mimosarum
CATATACAACGAAGCTCGGAAAAAATGAAATATGTACCACATCGCATAATTTTAACATCACATTAAAATAAAACTTGTAGAAAGATACTTTACTATATTAAGAGAGAAACCCTCATTAATGTACAAAAATAATTTGTGTACGAGCTGATTTTTTGGAATTTCCATTTTGCTCAAATGTTTTAAAATGTTCAAACTGGACTACAGCGAATCCGGATTCACCGTAGCCGGACCAAGCAAGATGTTATTATTAAAACTTAATTTGAAGATAAATTCAAGCGGAAGTAAAAATCACAAACTCAAATTCTGTTAATAGTGTTCTTGGGTATACATAACACTATAACACAAACTTAAATTTAGCTGTAGAACTTGTACACGTTTACTCTAAGACAATCATATATTTGCAAAGCTAAAGTACTCTGTTAGCTAGTATTTCTCCAAAATCAGCTGTATCCTATAAAATAAAATGTTCTCCAGAGCTTAACTACACCTAATAATAATGTCCAATTTCCGCACTAAATCAACTTCACATTGAACCAGATTTCATTATGAATGGTGGTGCGAGGAACTTCAATTATTCTCAGATGTAGACCTTTGAAGAGGACAGGTATCTAAAATCTAGAGATTCAACAGGAATAGAATGAACTGAAAGATTTACTTGTTTAGACAATAAATAAATCTTTACAAATTTAAGGAAAGGATCATATTCACTTAGTTAGAAACGTATTTCTTCCATGATAACTGTTTTATGATGGTACTTGTTCACTAAGGTACATGATGCAAGTAATTTGTTCTAGATTATGCCGAAATTTCCTGATACTAATTTTAAAATCTTAAAGAGTCAATAAAGTAGTTTGTTCCATTGCTTGTAAAAATGTTCTTATTGTCCGGAATTTCCCGAAGTTTTCCAAAGATTTAGATTCAGATGATGTTGATGCGCTTGAACCACCAGCAAAATGAACCATTTGCCCTTTATGTATTATATATTTTTCCCTCTGAAATGCTGAACACTTATTGGCGTAAAATTTCCGTATTTATATCGAACAAAATGTATATGCAGTTTGTTCCGTGCTTAAATCGAAAAAACTGTGCAGCAAAATTTCTTATCTCCCTGCCTTTCCTTTCCAGATGCAAAATTTATCTAAACTATAAGCCGACTAGTGGCCAAATTGTTTAAAAACTAGCCATGTACGTATCTTAACTACCCCTGGATCCATGGAAACAGTCAGGCGACTTATAACCCAGTCTTAATTGCTAAGTAAAATAACTCCAGCACAAATAAGGTTTAAAATAAATTTCTTTATTAGTCAGTCAGCCTAACATTTACACAATCTGTATAGTAGGAAGAACAGTCTTTGCAGTTTGCGGGGAAACCAGAAAAATGTTAAAGCAAAATTCAGTATTAAATTTGCGAGGCAAAGCTTGCCTACAAACCTTGGCTCGAGTCCTGAAATTTTGAGAGGAATTACAAATAGCGAAGCTAAAGCCAATTCAAGTACACTCATGTCCATAAATTAAGGATAATGCAAAATCAGACAAAGGAAGAGTTAGAAGCAAAACAAATTTGACTTATTTGTAAAGCTTATTTATTAAACAAAAGGTAAAGAGCAAACAAAAATGCTATATTTTTGATATTATTACCTATTTACAAAAAACCAATATTACATGGTTGGTATGATTGTTAATACATTGTATGTCACCCAGACGATGCAATACAGTCCGTACAACGCCTAGGCATGCTGAGTATCAAATTATTGATTTGATCTTGGGGGATATTACACCACTCAAAAAGCAATGCTCTCCGAAGTTCCAGTAGACATGTAGGAGGAGGTTGACGGGCTGCAACTCGTCGGCCAAGCATGTCCCACACGTGCTCCACTGGATTCAAGATCGGTGAGAATGCTGGCCCGTCCATACGAGTGATATCCTCCGATTGAAGGCATTCGCTTACGATGTTTGCACGGTGAGGACGGGCGTTGTCATCCATAAACACAAATTGTGCGCCCATGGCGCCCCGAAACAAACGTACATGTTGTTCCAGAATGACGTCCCGATAGATTTGGCTTGTCATGGTTCCAATTTGAACATACAGGTCAGTTCTGAAACCCAGAATAATTCCACCCCAAACGAGCACTCCTGCACCGTAACGGTTCAATGATGTTTTCTTGGTGGTAACGGGTACCTGGAGCTCTCCATACGAAAGTCCGGCGAGAATCAGACTGCAAGCTAAACCTGGACTCGTCGGAAAACATCACACAAGCCCACTGTTGCGGTGTCCACAATGCATGCTCTCTACTCCAGGCTAACCGTAGGCGACAGTGAGTTGCAGTAAGTGGAACGCATCTGACAAGTCTACGAGCATAAAGACCAATCTACCCTAAGCGTCTGTACACGGTCTGCCTTGAAATTGTTGTACCAGTGGCTGAAGAGAGCTGACGAGACAGGTCCGAGGCTGTGCTCCGCCTCTTTCTTTTGGAAGTAACTGCCAAATACCGGTCCTCATTTGGCGTTGTAACTCTGGGGCGACCTGTGCTGTAACGTCTACTCACATTACCATCATCTTGGAATAGTTGCCAAAGCCTGGAGATGATACTCTGGGCAATTCCAAGTTCGTCTGACACTTCCAGTTGGGTACGCCCACATTCCAGATGGCCGATAATTCTACCACGTAAAAAATCATCCAAATGCGTCCTTTGTGTCATAACTATTCGGTTATTGCACTGAAATGCTTATAAAGCGCCTGCGAACAATTTTACTTCTTTACCTGTATTCCTTATATATCACTCTTCTTCCTTATATATCTGGTTACTTCCTGAAACTTGCATATGATTCTTGAAGATGCGTGTAGTGATTTTACAGGTGATATATTTATTTTAAAGTTCGATTTCCGCGTGACTCCGAATTATCCTTAATGTATGGACATGAGTGTAATTCAAACTTTGGGAGAAAAAGGAGCAAGACGGCCAGCAATAGCTACCAACAGCCTTTTCTCGAACTCAAGAACTCTATGCTTTGAATAAATTAACTAATTTGCGTTCTGGTGGAAGCTGACGAATGTAGAAGCATCTGAAGCCTCTGGCTGCAAGAGATTTTCTTGTTTGTTTACAGATTTAGTGTAAATGAGGGCCATTTTCCCCTAGAAACTTATCCACGAAAACATTTCTTCACATGGAATGCTTTATCGTAGTGAAATAATTTAATCCAGTTGATAGAGAATGACACGAGAAGTAAAATTAATATAACCATAAAACAAGGAAGTGAGCATATGAAGTAATTAAAGCAGAAGCAGTTTCGGGTTTGTGATAAATGTATAACGTGCGAGAATATAATCATAAAAACAAGGAAGTAAGCATATGAACTAATTAAAGCAGAAGTACTTTTGGGCTTGTCTTTTATTTTATTGCAGTCGATAAAAACAAGCCGATGAAAATTTAATAAATTTGAATGTCTGCATTATCGTTTCCTTAGATGTTATTAATAATCTCTAATCCTCTGCAAAATAATATGTCCTACCTCAGTGCCTCGTCTGACTAATCTTGGATTGTTGCTCAACAGGTTTCAGAAGATTGCACAGATTAGTATTTGGAAAAGCAAGATTTCTTGAAATCGAAGTCGTGCTTTAAATATAATCCACTGAAATATGGAAAAATACATCACAAGGGCCTCTGGAAGAAATGTTTTAATTTACTTAAGCTCCCCCCCTACTAAAGGACAACTGGATGGATAAGCAACACCAAGTAATCGAATTTAACAAGTTATTACTCACGACGTTTTAGTTCGGACCCCACTGTATAAACAACAGAACTTTTGAAGCGAAGAATACATAAAAAAAGTTATGCCTTCTCCAGAGATCCAGCTCGGGCATTAATACAGTTCACTAATATGCTGACTATTCTCCAATCGTATACTGCAAGAATTTAATTTTTTACAAAATTATTCAAAAATTAAAATGCAAATTAACATCGTAGTTTATTTTCAAAATTCAGCCATAAGAGACTGAGATACACTGGAGAAAGTATAGAAAAGATAAATTGGAGAAAGTACAGAAATACACTGAAGAGACAGAGATACACAGGTTGGAGAAAATTTACCAATTACGTGATCAAGGAAATGTTTTTACAGAAATATTTTTACAATTTGACTTATAAAGATGCACTGAAAGGGTAAAATACAGACTTATCCTGCATTCCTTCTAGACCCAGAGCCACTTTTTACGTTCAAACACAGTGTCGTCAGTTGAGTCCCGCCTTGAGATTGAAGAATATATTTACTAATCAAGCAGTAAAGGACACCTTTTCCAATCTTAAATATGTCCATTTTTTAATGCATAAAAGGAGATAAATCATTTAATAAAGATCTTAGAGTAACGTATTCGAGAGGCGCGGAGTTCGAAGTTCCGACTAGGGCATTGCTCATTTTTCACGTTTTCTGCTTCAGAATAACCTAAAATGATTTTACTGTGGCGCCCTAACTAAAAAGTGGTAAATGATAATTCGTCACCTCTAGGATTTGGCGACTGGACCTCTTCATTTCAAGTTGCCCTTAAAAAAGAGGAAATATATAAATCATTTTCTCTTTTCTTCCAGCATGCCTTCGTGGTATAACCGTAGCACACTCGGCGCGTTTTCGAGAGTTCCGGGGCTCGAGTCCGGCGAGAGCATTGCTCATTTTTCCTGTCTCCTGCTTCAAAATAACTTAATGGCTCTACAGTGCAATTACATTTAGTTATTTGTGTATCCTAAAATTTTTACATAATCACAAATTTCATTCTGCGGGAAGTAAACATACAGGAAACATTCACAAATAATTTCGACGAGAAGCTAATACCATTACAAAAGAGTATGATTTTATATCATTTAAAGTTTTGTTTGTTGAACTTTTACATTTCAAAAGACATTTTTCTCCTTCTTAATTTTGGGATTCCTATAAGGTTACTTTTTATTTGTATTTAAAACCGAAATACTATGTTACTTTCAGCCTGATACTATGTTATTGGATTTTGCTTATTTTGTCTTCGAGAAAGCAAAATGCTGTCTGAGGCACCAGCATGTCTGAAAGAAGGATTTTTCAGACATTCTTCTACTTAATGTGAATCGGGAAAACGACTGTTAGGAAAGCTTGGCTTGAATTCTGAAACAGAGCCAAAACCTCCGTTGCTTATAAACCTCATGTCCACTAAATGCAAAGACGATAATAACAAGATTGTCTTTTTATACGTAACCTATTATTTTCGCCATAAAGAAATGATTTCTGGAACATTTCTCAGTAGCAGGTTTCCTCAGACAACAACCTTCGCCCTTTGAACTCGACCAGAACACAATTTCTGCTTCCAGAAGATGAAAGTTTTTTCCTCCTTCTTTTTCTTTTTGGCTTCTGTTTTTTATTTCCTTTTTTACTAAATTTCTACAAAGTGATGTCCTAGCCATAATTGTCTTCTTCGTTTCTTTACCGATCTCTTCAGTTTCTGTCCTGAATATAGGCCCTTCCGCGTAGCCCATTTCTATAATTTGAGCATGACACAACAAGTTTTTATTGACTTTTAAGGCACCGTCATCAACATGAACGACAATCTGCATTTTAAATGAATACAAAAATGTTCTTCTGCTTCATATTTCCTTTATAAAAGAAAATTCGAATATTCTGAAAATTTTGTTTGTTTGCTCCTTTATGGCAGAATAAACCAGGGCTTTCTGCATGACAGAGGCGATGCTTTTGTGAAGCAATTTCTGGAGCAGTCCAGTGTTTATTTCGGTTAACGTGGAATAATCCGCGAAACGACCATACAACCGACCCTTTTGCCTGAATTGAAATCTGAGTTGAACTACTAATGTTCAACAGTATTATCCAATCGTCGCTGGCTGATTCTCTGCAAAACGTTACCATCTTCGCTTATGCCAATTTCAGCATATATCTCGATGCAATGCAAAATCCCGGACTCTGATAAAGGATTGTTTGTGATTAATTAAATATCAGATTTTATAGCTGTTTCGCCACATTTGAAGTAAAGCAAATTCTGTTAAGTGTTTAATTTTTATGGAATGCTACAACAATCAACAGCAAAAAATGTAGAAAATAAATAAGAAAACAAATCCTTTTCACTTCTTTTGCAAAATTCGAAAGCAAGCACAATTTCAAATAAATATTTGTAGTTTATCTATTTTGTAGTAGTGCAGCCTCCAGATATCCTTAATAGTGTAAACCAGTGGGATTCCAATTCTCAAGAATTTCACATCTTATTAAACATGTAGTTTTCTGCATACGAATAAAATGGAAAGAATTGCTTGGAGTAACAAGAAATTCAGTTTGGTTAGTTTTGGTATCCAGAAATACTAAGCACATCAAAATAAAAGAAGATTTAAACTTTTTTTAGTCACCAAAAAAGGAGACGGAATTTTAACAGTCTGGGGGAAAGTAATGGAAATAGCCAAACAGCATTTACTTTCATTACATAATGGTTTACTAGTAGACAGTTATAAAGTAAATAAATTTCATTCCTTGATATTTCTAACCTTACCTTAAAGAAATGCGAGCAAATAATGAATCAATATGGTGGATTTCTTAAAACGTTGCTTCAGCAGGCTATTTATTTCTCCCTCATAACACAAATTCAACAAAAGAGGTAACTTGCTTCTAAAATTTCCATAATCGAACGGAATACACATTTTTCAGATTTAAATGCATTCGGAATCTTTAGATTAACAGAAGTAAGAAAGATGTATGACGTAAATGATAGTACAAAAATGCTGCAGTAATTTAATATTACATATTTGAAATGGAACAAAATAGAAAATCCTTTCACTAATGTATAACCTTGTCACATCAATTCCAATACTTGCTTTTGAGAACATTAAAAGATGAAGACTTCTTTTAATAACAGAATTCAGTTTCATAATAAGCTCAATCAGTGATTGAGTCAAATTACTATATCTGCTTCCACTCCTTAGAGAAGGATATTTTTACATAATCTCTTTTGTTTGCAACAGAAAGGTTTGTTTTTATTTGATTACGGCAAAGCGCACTAGGGCTGTCTGCTTGCAGCAGAAAGGGAATCAAAAAGAATAATTACATTTTTAAATGGATCCCTTTGAAAAAGGGTATCTTGCTCTTTATAGCAATCTGAATGCATTTTGATCTAACCTATCACAGAATCGCAAATAATCTTTTTAAACAGGTAGGAGTACGCTGCTTTATTCCTCTTAGTTTTTCTTTAGCAAGGTTATTTAAAAAGAATTCTCTATATTACTAGCTAATCTTTGTTAACTAACCTTGCTTAATGGGGAAAATTTGAAAACACTGCACTTCTCATATCATATCTGCTAGAATAAAATGTGAAATAAATTCTTCATTCTTGTATATCTTGCAAACTCAGGAAAGAATAGTTTTATGAGATATACAGCTTATAGTAGGATACATGCAACACCAGCCAGTCTAGAACTTGTGGCCTTAAAATGTTTCACAAAAGAACTTTTGTTATTAAAAGTATTTCCAAGCCTTTAAAAAACGCTTAAAATTCTTAACACCTCAGTTTAGGTTTGACCCTCTACTAGTGTAGAGATTGCTTTCGAAAATCATCCATTCATTTTCTTTGTCGCATAATCATCATGAAGTGTCACTGAAACAAATGCATGATTTCAGGAAGAAGGAATAAGAATCCAGGCCGTTAATGATTTTGTACCGTGGAACTTATTTGCATTTTCAGGGACATGTGCGACAATTGTGAATGCATTTCCTTCTTTTGTATTTTTCAAAAAAATTCATTGCATTTTTCCGCATAGGTTTAAAATCGCATCCCTTTTTTACAATTTTGCATCAAAATATACCTAAATGTCAAGATTCCTAGAGTTATTATTATCATACTCAAATACAAAAAATACATAATCTCATGGTAGCAGACAACTTAAATCAAGATATTACAGCAGCATGAAAACCATGAAAGTTTAGAAAGATCTCCTTTGTCTAGTAAAATTTTCTTAGCGGATGCTGGAACATTTTGGCTTTACTGAGCTCGCGTGTTAACCTCTTACAACTCGGAATTGTTAAAAAGCGAAATATTTATTCAGTAAGTGAATTTAAATAACAGTTTTATTCAGATAAAGCAGCCCCAAACTTTTTAATATAACTCCCAGTCCTCACATTTGTCGTCTCCCTGTCGACTAATATTAAAGTGAAGTTACGTGGCGTAATGCTCACGTGCTAATCCGCAGGATTTACAAGTTCTTATACAAGCATTATTTTATTTCAAGAATAACTTTTCGAAAAAAGCAAAGTTTTAAGCCCTCATTCCCAGAGAAATCCCCCCTTAAAAAAATTAAATTTTCGAAAACCTCTCGTAATATGTGTAAACATTACTTTCAATATTTTTGCTTACAAAAAAGGCGTGGAAATGGTTAAACGAATGAAGTCGTTATTAGGTGGCCAAAAATAGTCTCTAACTCAACTATCCGATGTCGTTAACCTGCTCCGTTTAAAACCATCTCAGCGTTACGGCCGGAAAATTCCATATAGAAGGCTGTCTTCTATATTCAATACCTTTGGAAATTTCTGCTAACTTTTGATGTACCTGATGTCAGTTTGAATGTATACTGGAAGAAAAGGAATCAAGGTACAAAATGAAAGAGTCATTTTTTAATTACAATAAAAAAATACCACTTATTCATGATATTTTGAGGAACTTTGAAATTTCAGGGCTAAACCCGTAGCGCTCGGAGGAAATCTCTGGTTATCAACAATATTCCCACAATTCAGCTCTTTAACAGCATATACTCAATAATTACCTTTTTCCTATATTTTTAAGCAAGTATGTGTATGTACGTTATCTTGAAATGTAACGAAATAATTGAGTTCACGAAACGAGCCCATAAACAATCTACTACAGGAATTCTATAATTATAATTATGAATGATATCTGTGTAACAGGGTAACAGTGTTAACAGTGATAACTGTAAGAATGATAATAGTGTTTGGGGAACAAACCCTTGGACGAGGTTAATTTTTACAATTGACGTAACCGATGTGGTCATCCACAAGTGTTGTCACTGTCTTTAATATTCATTGCAACACATTTCTTTTTTATGAACAACTGTAAAGCAATACGCATGTAAAGCAATAAGTATTCTAAGGGACTTGTTTTATTGTATAATTAAATAATTTTAATGTTGTGGGCACAAAATAAAAAACAGGAACCACACATGTCTTATTTCTCAGAGTTTATTATAAAATTTCTTTTTGTTCACAGATCTGTTTTAATAATCGTTTCTTTGTATTTCCTTGTTATTAACATTCCCGGTTTTTCCACCACGATTCACATTTATGTCGGCAGCTCACCAGTACCAGAGTGGTAGTACAGCTGAGCACTAATAAGTTCATTGTCGGATTCAAATTCCAGCGAATGGGCTGGCTGCAAAAGAGTTTTGTGCTTCTATCCCCGCGCGTAACTTGAATACGAGCCGGTTTCCCTTAGAAAGTCCTCCCCGAAATCAAATAACCTTAGTGTGCTATGCCTTAATCCGCATAAATACATCCCATTTCTGCCGATTAATAGAGATTCTGCTGTAAAAAAATTTCATTCCTGGTAGTTTGTTGCGCCAATAATTTTGAAAGATCTTATAATGTATGGAATGGTCAGCTCTTGTTGATGGTATTTTTTTCGGAAGTGTGAATGATTGCTATTTTTAAGTTTTCAGTAGATAATCAGAGAAATCTTCATTACGAATATCAATAGTTTTTATTATTTATGTTACTTAGCTTCTTCCTCCCAACCAAAAACTTTTACATAACTTTGAGTTTCAGAGATTTTCTTCTGGATTTTAACTCGTTTTTGTTTTTTTCTGGATTTTAACTCGCTTTTTTTGATTTAGTCTAACAAAGAAGTAATTGTAAAAGTTCTACCAGTCTGTGTAATGTAAAATTATTTTGAATACCTTGCGAGCAGCATTTTAGGCAAAAAACATCTCATGCAGAAAAAATGCGCATTGCTTGTTTTAATGAATATTGAAGACGGAACAGTACATTGTCCAGTTAGGAATAAGTATCACCTTAACTGTGTAAAAAAATAAACGGCATTAAGTTGCTGTTGTTTTGAATTATCAGACAAGGTGAAATATCATGGAGTCAATGAGAGAATTGTTAAGAATAAAATAAGAATTTAAAAGTAACTGATTGATCTAAATATAGGTAATATACGGCGGAAAGACCTTTCATATAAAATGACAAGATATTATTATTTGCTTTAAAGCTCGATAAGACAACTTTCGGATGTTAAACACAGAAAATTATCCACAGTTTACCGCAGTTAAATGCGTTAAAATCTTCGTTTATAGACTTAAAAACGACTAATAGGTAAGATAAGCGCTCCTTGTAACACCACCTGTTGTTGGTTCCAACTATTTAGCTTTGATAATTACAATAAGGTGTTACGTATGTTCTGTGAGAGGAATTATCACCATCAGAAGATACACTGCTCAACATTGAAAATGCAACACCAAGAAGGAGTGAACAGAAATTTATGAAAATTTTAGAGTAGACGCACGTCACTGAGTTATGCAAATGATGAGAACTGCACAGCTCTCCGACGCACGTGAAGTAAGATATAAGGGAAGGAACGTGCAGAATGGGCAAAATTCGTGTCGTTATTTCTGCCAGACGAATTATCGAAGAAAGTTGGTGTTTGTCTCGGAGGATACGTGTAATAATAGAGAATGCCAGGCCGCCGTCAACGAAGGCACTTTCAGCAGATAGACGATTTTACGAGGGGCATGGTGATCGGATTCAGAAGGGCGGGTTGGTCCTTACGTCAAATCGCAGCTGATTCGGACATGGATGCGAGCACGGTGCATCGGGTATGGCGAACATGGTTGGAACAAGGGAATGTGGGAAAAAGGAGGGGTGCAGGTGCAGCCAACGTGACGTCGGCACGCGTGGATCGACGCATCCGCCGACAAACTGTGGTGGTGCCGCAAGGCACTTGTACCACGATTCTACAGCATGTGCAAGATACCTTGGATGTTCCCGTGTCGATGAGAATCATTTCCCGTCGATTGGTTGAACGTGGCCTGCACTCGCGGCGTCCGTTAAGAAGACTGCCATTGACCCCACAGCATAGACGCCAACGTTTAGAATGGTGCCAGACTGGAGCGATGTGAACGACAGAATGGCGAAACGTCGTGTTCTCAGATGAGTCATGCTTCTCTTTATCCAGTGACAGTCGTTGCATACGTGCGTGGCGTCGACGTGGAGACAGATCTAATCCGGCAGTAACTGTGGAACGCCCCACCGCGCGACAACGTGGCATAATGGTTTGGGGAGCTATTGCCTACGATTCCAGGTCACCTCTAGTTCGTATTCAGGGCACTATGACGGCCCAACGATACTTGGATAATGTACTGCGGCCGGTGGAAATCCTCTACCTTCAAGGGCTGGCTAATGCAATTTTTCAGCAGGCTAAAGCCCGACCACACATTGCTCGCATCTGCCAACATGCTCTGCAAGGTATGCAGATGCTTCCCTGGCCACCGTAATCTCCTGACCTGTCACCAATCGAACATGTGTGGGATGTGATTGGACACCGTTTGCAAACTCTGTCCCTGCCTCGTTCAGAAGACGAACTGTGGGAAATGGTTGAAAGGGAATAAAGAGCCATCCCTTAGGACACCTCCTGCACTCTTATTGAATCTATGCCTAGACGTGTTTCTTCGTGCATCGCTGTCCGCGGTGGTCCTACATCCTACTGAGCCAACGCTGTTCTCGTTCTATATTCTGACTATCATCTATCATTTTGAAATAAAGATCACTTATTGCTGATCGCTGTCTCTGTCTTTTTTCCAAATTTCATCACTTTCTGACCACTCCTTCTTGGTGTTGCATTTTCAATGTCGAGCAGTGTATAACCATTAGATAGACAGATAGGCACATGATAAATATTTTAAGTTATTTCCCCCCACTACTTATATGTGATTAAATTAAAATATACAAAATTACTAGCCAAACGGGATCTGGTTTTAAAAGTCAAAATTTTCTTTCACAATGGTTATAAATTCAACATTTTAAATTTAAATTCACTAACGATTTCAAGGTTGCCTAGACCGTGACAGAATTTCGAACACACACTTAACAATCAAAATCTAACCTCTGTCTAAAGTATTCTCAGCAAGACAAGCTTTAGCGTCACCAACAGTCTATTTTCTTCAATCAGCAGGGCAAACTTTCACACTCCTATTCTTTGGTTGCATATTCTGGTTTACAGCGGGAATTAATTCCGCTCTTACCAAAGCTTATCATGGAATTCCACGAGGGGCCTCACACATAAGGACTCATCAAAATGTTCCATCATAAAAGTGTGTACCTTCAAAACATTGAGACACATTGTCTTTGGAATTTCACTGGTGGGTGAGTATGCGATGACAGATTTTCCTGTCAGGGGTCTGGCGGCAGTCCTGTGACTCATGCTGAGCTACTGGAAGCTTTTAAATCCAAAATTTGCAATAAGATAAATACGAAGTTTACACATCTTGATCTTGTCTCTGCGTGTTTGCGCTAAGAGAAAAACTGCAAATGGCCTATTTTACCTGTCAGAAGACAGGTCAAGTATTTCGTAAGCAAATATATCTGCAAAGCCGGCGGATGTATTCTGCGAAAATTTAGCATTTATTCTGTGCAGACATAAGTTCCACTTTATGTAAAAATAGGCCAGATGACTGAGGTGTAAATTTGCTTTTTACGATAAAGTGAGAGGAGCTGATCCTTTAGATGGGGATATAATTTCAAAGCTACCCCCCACGCCTTGCTGCGCACTCGCTTGATGTGGAAAGACCATGTGAATGAGTAATTTAATGTGACACCAAGGTAGACAGCTTGGCTGACTTTTGGAATTTGATATCCGAAGAGTAAACTCCTATTCGTAAATCTCTAAATTTTATAATAAAACTGCTTGCCACTCAAATCTACATAAATTCTGGAATGTGCGAACTTCGTGACAAAAAGATGCAGAAACAAAAGAAGTAAGATAAATAGCATTTCTTTATAAAAAATTAAGTGCCCCAATCTAATAGTTAACGCAAACAGAGGAGGCATTATACTACACTTGTAAGGTTTTAGTTAAACTAACCAAGTTTATTTTAATTTAAATCTTTTCTATCTCCTCTCTGCTTCAACTTCCTGTCAGAAGAAGCGCGCGTTTTTAGCTTATGCTAATTTTTGAAGTTCAGCCAAGCACTATTTAAGACAGAGGTAGAAACCTCTCGGTGTGTGAGAGCTTTGCCTCAGATCACGGTCACGCTGCTCAACGTTCGCCTGACCAGCTAGCAGTTTAAATTTATAAGCCATAGTGCTTACTACGTGATTGCTTTGTAAAATAAATTAAAGTGCGGTAGTATTTAGTATACCTTGCTACGCACCCTTTTCGGTAGAGGCCAATCTCCGCGAATTGCTCTGCGAAGCAAAGTTTAATTTAAGTTCTATTTTAATTTATTTAAATTTATTTGATTGTTAAGTTCGACCAAAGTGTGGTCTGTTACGTTCTGTATCTCTCCCGAATTGGGAGGTTTGTATTTAATAGTGATTGAATAAAAGAGGATTTCAAATCCCTTCACGTGCAGTTATTCTCCAGCCCAGCAGTTACATCAGAACATAGCGTACCTTCCGCTCCCTGTTCCAGTTCAGGACTTAGAACGTAAGGATAAGAACCCTTTACAGAATTTACCATGTTCTCAAAGAATACACACAGAATGCTAAGTCCTGATAGTGGCGCCCGCACAAAAAGAAGAGGATGGCCTCAACAACAAGAAGACGAACCTGAGACACCTGCTGTACCTGTCCAGAATCCTGAGATAGCACCTCCTGGCATAGAAGGATTCGGCTACATCGTACAAACCATGCGAGCAGCCATGAAGCCAGCGGCAAGTTTTGACGGCAAGACAGCCGTAATCAATTTCCTGGAAAAGCTAGACTCCCACTTCATGCTATATCCAGTCCACGAATTTCAGAAAGTCGCTCTTGCTACCAGCGCTTTGAAGGGCCAAGCGCTAAGTTGGTTCAAGTGCATCGGAAAGAATCTCTTGGGGGAACCAGGAAGCCCCACATACACGTATGAAAATTTCAAGAATTCTCTAGTGAAAGCATTTCCCGTGGTGCGAGATCGAGCCAGATTGGAAGCTGAACTGTTTAGCCGATACCAAGAAAGAATAGAAGATTTGTCTAATTTTATTTTGAGGAAAATTCAAGTTTTCAAGCTTTTGTATGGAAGTCGCCCGGATCCTGAAATTATTCAAGTTATACTTCCTAGGCTACTGCCCCAAGTTCAAGATTTCATCGAACTAAGAAATCCAACAACATTAGACAGATTATTTGAGCTCGCGGTACAATTTGAAAGCCGAAGAACAGCCGACAACGAACGACGACGCCAATTTGAGCGAAGAAGTCAGTGGAGTTCGCCAAGACCGCAGCAAAAGCAAAATCAAAGTTACGGGAATAAGGCGAAGCAATGGCCGAAGAAAGATGTGTCTCCTAAAGCGAGCGGCGAACGAAGGGAATTTAATAGAAGAACAAGCAAAGATTCCGAGGGCAACCAGAAGAAAAAGAATTTAAACTAAGAGGGATTTCTTCGAGGAAGGTGAAGAAGTCCGAAGCAGCGCAAAACCCTTCCAAAATCAATTTAAACACCGTGGTCGTTAAGAATTTGAGTTTGCCGAAGATTGAAGTTCTAATCAACAACATACCGGCGACAGCCCTCTTGGATACAGGAGCCCAAAGCAGCTTCGTATCGGAAAGATTCTTTAAGAAGCACTTTCGACGTTACAGAATTTTTAGTGCAAGAGACACGGATGTCATAGCGGCCCAAGGAGAAAAATGTAGCTGTTTAGGAAAAGTACCATTGTTCGTGCGTATCAACAACGAACAGGTAAGAATCCTGTTTTATATTGTGCGTAACCTGCAGACTTGTATTATTCTAGGTGTGGACTTTTTTAGTTTGGCAGAAGCAAAAATTGATTTCAAGGGGGGAGAACTAACATTAAATATGAAGCCAATTGAAGCGAAGAATGATAAGCCCCCGCAGCTGGACTTGGAACATTTACAAGCAGAGGAAAAAGAGAAAATCCAAGGTCTGGTAAGTCACTTTGCGAATTTATTTAGTGATGTACCAGGCTTTACGCAGGTGGTGAACCACGACATTGACACGGGGGACGCTCAGCCAGTTAGGCAAAAGCCATATAGATATGATAGGACAAAAGAAGAAATAATTGAACATCATATTAAAGAGATGTTAAAGAATAAAATCATCACGCCAATTTCTAGCAGTTATGCTAGCCCCGTTGTCCTGTGTAAGAAAAATAATGATTACCCGATTACGCACCCGAAGCGGTGGCGTTTTGCTATAGATTATCGCAAGTTAAATTCAGTTACAAAATATCCTGTATATCCGTTGCCGATAATTGAAGAAATTATTCGAAATATTTCGTCTACAAAATACATGACTACATTAGATCTCACGAGTGGCTATTTTCAGATTGGGGTAAAACCCGAGGACGTACACAAAACCGCGTTCATAACGAAATCTGGTACGTACGCATTTCTTAGAATGCCGTTCGGATTATCCGGCGCGCCGGCAACGTTCCAAAGATGTATGGACATCGTCTTAAGACCAGTCCTTGGTAAAAGCACTTTCATATATTTAGACGATATTATAATTACGAGTAGTACTCTAGAACAACACTTACAAGATTTAAGAAAAGTATTTTCATTGTTAAACGAAGCTGGTTTAAAGATAAATGCGTCTAAATGTAAATTTGCCGCAAAAGAGTTACGTTATTTAGGATTTAAAATTTCCCAAAAGGGAATCGAAACGGATCAGTCAAAAATAGTAGCCATTAGAAATTATCCTGTTCCTAAAACAGCGAAGAAATTATCGTCGTTTCTCGGGATGTGTTCATATTACCGGGCTTTCATTAAAGACTTTGCAAAAATAGCTGAGCCACTGCTAAAGTTGAAAAGAAAAAAAGCTAGGTTTTCGTGGTCAGCAGAAGCCAACTTGGCGTTTCAAAAATTGAAAGACGCATTGACTCAAGCTCCCGTCTTAAAATTTCCAGAAGGGGATAAAGGATTAGAGATTTCAGCGGACGCTTCAGATTTCGCGATTGGTGCAGTGCTTTCCCAAAATGGTCAGCCCGTGGCTTTTTTCAGCCGAACATTAAATGAAACCCAAAGAAACTATTCCGCAACAGAGAGAGAAACTCTCGCAGTGTTAGCATCAGTACAGAAATTTCGTGTGTTCTTTGGAAGTTCTCCAGTAACTGTATATACCGACCACGCGGCGGTCACTAGACTCTATTCTGGAAAAAATTTATCACCCAGATTAATAAGGTGGGCTCTCAAATTACAGGAATATAACCTAATAATTAAACATACGCCGGGAAAGGAAAATGTTGTGGCAGATGCTTTAAGCAGAATTAACTTAGATGAAAATGGAAGTGTAATTAAGATAGCCATGTTAACATCCAAAGTATTAGATTCTCGTGAAACAGTAATAGCCGAACTCAAAAAAGATCCGGAGTTCAAAAATATATACAATTATTTGGCCGACCCTGAGAATTTCAATCATCCGGATATTGTGCCGATAAGAAATAGGGCCGAAAATTACGAATTAATTGACGGACTGTTATTCTATACGAAAGCTACTAATGAGAATCATGAATATAGACCGGTTATCCCAGCTAGCATGAGGTTGAATGTATTAGAAGAGTTGCATGATTGTGCCATTTCGGCTCATTTAGGTATAAGAAAAACTGTTCAGAGAGTTCGCGAGGCAGTTTTCTTTCCAGAACTGCAAAAGTTTACTAGGGCGTATGTCCAGTCGTGCCCAACATGTCAATTAAATAATTATGTTAATTTCCGCCCGGCCGGGTTCCTAAATAGTATTAAATCAGAATTCCCAAATCAAATAATAGGCATCGATTTACTTGGACCTTACCCTCGAAGTAAAGTTAATAAAAGCCGATATCTTTTAGTTATAGTGGATCATTTTAGCAAATGGTTAGAGTTAATTCCGTTAAAACGCGCGTCTGCAAAAATTGTAGTAGATTCAATTCTAAATAAGTATATTTTAAAATACGGGGCGCCCCTAAAAGTTATTTCAGACAATGGTCCTCAGTTTGTTAGTAAAATGTTTGAGGAAATGTGTGCAAAACTGGGCATACGTCATCTAAAGATGGTCCCGTATCGTCCGCAGTCAAACATAGCGGAACGGGTGAATAGAAATGTAGTGAAAATAATTCGTAGTTATGTGAAAAACTATCACTCTACCTGGGATAGCCATATAAATGAATTTGCATTTGCACTTAGGACCGCCAAACACGATACTACACAAAAAACACCCGCTGAACTCTTCTTAGGAAGAAAGATCTTGACCCCCCTAGATAAACTGTTCTTTGTACAGGAAAGGGCAGAAGAATTTAAAATGAGTGATATACAAAAGTTAATACGGGAAGCGACGGAAAATATAGAAATGGCCCAAAGAAAACAGAAATTGTACTATGACCTAAAAAGAAGAGAGGTCAAGTACAATGTGGGAGATGAAGTGTTGAAGATTAAACACAACTTGTCAAATGCCCCAGAGGAAAAGGTGGGGAAATTTTTTCCGCGTTTTGAAGGCCCGTTCACAATTGAACAAATTACGGGGGCAGTGGTTATATTAAAAAGAAATGATGGTCAAACGCTCAAAGCGAATGTGGACCAAATAAAACCGTTCTATAATCGCAGCAAAATGGCTGTATTTAAAGATTCGTTTCAGGATCCGAGGCAATCGACTAGCCAGGAAGATATACGTCAGCAAAAACAGCAGGAACCAGCTACAACGGCATCGAAATGTCAGAAGAAGAAAGCTCCCCCCCAACAAAGAAATAAGAACCAAAAAGGTGGTTTCAAAAGAAAGTCTCACGATGCAGGTGAACAAATCTACGAACGGAATTACGAGCGCACCAAGAGAAGAAAGCAGAATGGGCAAGGGAAGCCCAATGTATCCAAAAGAACTGTGGAATCATCGGACAGGTGCCTGAGAAGCAAGAAACGTCGATTGCAGCCTGAGAATCAACTTCCCGAATACAGCAGGAACCAGGACAAGCAACGAGCAAGGGCCCAGGAGAGAAGGGCCCAGTCCACCAAACGTCCAGCGGAGCAACCTCCTCTACAAAGGAAATTGCCGAGGATACAACGACGGAATTTCAAAAGAAAAAGAGACGAGCAGGCTCCGAAAGAACAACGAAAAACGAGGAAACTGAACCAGGCCACAACTTACTCAAGTTTTAAAGATTGGGCCAAGAAAAGGATGGACGATCATAATAAGATAAGTACAATTTCGTATTCAAAAGTTTAGTTAATTTTTGAGTATACTGCAAGTTGCAGGACTGATTTTACCTCAAGCGAGGTTGACTTTTACGCCAAGTGAGCGATAAGTTCTCATATTGAAAGTAAAATGTTTTGTTAAAAGAAATTGTAATTCTTAAAGATTTAAAATTACTTAATTTTGTAAATAGATTAATTCTGTAAAAGCAATGAATTGCTGAAAAGAATATGTTAACTAAATGATTTTGTATGACGCTTTGTCTAAAGACTTGTAAAATGTCTAGAATGAAAATTCGGAAAATTGAAAAACACGATTTAGTCTGTAGACTATTAATTCAATGTAATTTGATATTTCAAGAAAGTACCTTGAGAAAGGAATAGGAAGCACTTGCTGTAAGCTTAGAAATTTAACCTATATTTCTGTAAGCTTAGAAATTTAACCTCTATTTGCATTTCAGGATTGCTATGAAATTGTTAATGTGTTATGAAATGTAACAAATAATATTATGCTAGCAATGCACGTTAAGTGCAATATTAATGTGAATGTTGTGTGCAAACTGCGAATTTGTATGCATGAAAAGTTAAAGATTGACTATTTTAGAATGCAAGTGTTAATTAGGCTCTCCACCAAATACACTTAAAGTGTTAGACATAAAGCTAGTGAGAACCTTAGGATTAGCTGGTTATAGGGCGTTTTTTTCAGGTCTCGTATGTCAAGTTCTAACTAATGTTAGTCGATTGTAGGTGGAAGAGTTGAACACCCCCGAACACATAAAAACCCGCAATGGCGGTTTGCTTTACATCCAACACCGGTGAGAGAGCATACGGGGGAAGAATTTAATTGTGCTTGAATGATAATGTGTGTGTGCAAAATTACACAAAAAAAAAAAAATAAGGATTTGTACCACTTAGAATTATTCTGTTATTATGTCATACTAAAGTTGTTTTCCTTCCAGATTTTGCTGGAAGGAGTAAGACTGTTTGAAGAATAAGACTTGAAAAAAAAAATGTTGAAGATTGTTGTTCCAGAAAATTTCGTCTGTATTTTACACAAACATATATTGCCTTGTAAGAGTTGGCCTAAGTTTAGAACAGTGAAATTTTCGACTATTTAGAATTGCTAGTTTTCAACATGGTCCGTTTGGACCAAAGTAGTTTAACTATCGCAATTCTGGCGGGAAGTTTGTAAGGTTTTAGTTAAACTAACCAAGTTTATTTTAATTTAAATCTTTTCTATCTCCTCTCTGCTTCAACTTCCTGTCAGAAGAAGCGCGCGTTTTTAGCTTATGCTAATTTTTGAAGTTCAGCCAAGCACTATTTAAGCCAGAGGTAGAAACCTCTCGGTGTGTGAGAGCTTTGCCTCAGATCACGGTCACGCTGCTCAACGTTCGCCTGACCAGCTAGCAGTTTAAATTTATAAGCCATAGTGCTTACTACGTGATTGCATTGTAAAATAAATTAAAGTGCGGTAGTATTTAGTATACCTTGCTACGCACCCTTTTAGATAGAGGCCAACCTCCGCGAATTGCTCTGCGAAGCAAAGTTTAATTTAAGTTATATTTTAATTTATTTAAATTTATTTGATTGTTAAGTTCGACCAAAGTGTGGTCTGTTACGTTCTGTATCTCTCCCGAATTGGGAGGTTTGTATTTAATAGTAATTGAATAAAAGAGGATTTCAAATCCCTTCACGTGCAGTTATTCTCCAGCCCAGCAGTTACATCAGAACATAGCGTATTATCCGCTCACTGTTCCAGTTCAGGACTTAGAACGTAAGGATAAGAACCCTATCACAGAATTTACCATGTTCTCAAAGAATACACACAGAATGCTAAGTCCTGATACACTCACTTCCAAACGTTAAGCACGAAGATGTAAAATGCAAAAAAATCAACAAATACTGCTTTGATTGACACAAAATTCGGCAGGAAAGTAACATATATATTTATGCATAAAACAAAATCAATAATTATATACAGAAATGAAAACAATATTAAATTTTTGTAAGTTATCAGATAATGACATACTGGAGACTTAAACAGAATTATGTATAAATTGAAAATAAATAACATAAAATGGAAAAAAGGACATTAATAGGGTATGTGATCCCACTCATCTGTATACAAATTTTACACCTTGTGACCATGCTTTCAATTAGGCGTTCAACCACCGCTAAATTAAGCAATCGCCATTCTTCTTGTAAAGCAGTTTCCAGCTCAATAACAGTGGCTGTAGGTGGGAAACGTGAAGATACAGCACGACCGAGAGCATCCCAAAGATTTTCAATGGGATTAAGGTCGGGCGAATATGCTGGCCACGCCATACGCGCAATCCATTCACTCTCCAGGTAGTCATCGACGATGTCAGCTCTATGGAGACGTGCGTTATCGTCCATTAAAACAAAAGTAGGGCCAACTGCTGCAGCGTACAATCTCACAATGAGTTCTAGGACTTCATCTCGATACCGGACGGCCCTCAAAGAACCCCGTTTAAAGTTGTACAGGTCGCTGCGATATCCTAATGAAATCCCTGCCCACACCATAATGCTTCCGCCTCGGAATGCGTAATGTTCGGTGATGTTTTGGGACTGATTGCGTGTTCGTTGTTCACGCCATATCCTTATACGCTTGTCATCTGGCTCAAGAGCAAATCTTGGTTCATCAGTAAACATGACATTGCCACGGTCAGACGCATTCCAATTGACATGTTCCCGGCACCACTGTAATCGTGCCCCTCTTGATTGGACGGATAGAGGAACACAAACTCGAGGTACCCGGGCGTACATTCCACTCATGTGTAATCTTCGGCGTACAGTAGCTGCAAATATCGCCTTACCAATGGACGCTCTAGCCATAGATGTCACACGTGTGTATCTTTCGCGGGGGTTGTAACCCTTGGGCGACCGACTACGGGCCTTCGGATAACTGTCTGTGTGGCTTGGAATTGTTTCTATAAACGTGAAATTACAGAATCATGAACGCCGAAGAAAAGAGCAACATCTGTTATCCACTGTCCTGCTTCAATGCACCCGACAGCACGCCAGTGCTCAGAATCTTTCATTCGTCTTCTGGAAGTCATAGAAACACGTATGTCTTGAAAACAAATTGTACGAAAGTTTTAAACACCTTCTATCAGCACTTACAATCAACTTCTGTAGCCCTTCATAAAGCTGACTTCTTATAAGACTGCCTTTTTTGCATATTTCTTGACATGAAAGCGCGATTGGCTGTTTCCTAACATATTTTCCTATTTCCATCTACCTCTGCAGTGAATTGCAATCTCTTCAATTCTGATTGGCTTCCGGAAATTAGCATTTTCCTCTCCGTGCTTAACTTTTGGAAGTGAGTGTATATTATTATACGTATGACCTGATTAAATGCTGTAAATGGGTTAATTTTGTGCAGAAGCATTTAAACCCAAGGAGAGGTGTAGTTTCTAATGTTTTACTGAACGAAACATATTCAAAGTGATCCCCTTTTTTTAAGCTTAATTAATTGCGTATATTTATTTTTCAATGTTAACTTTTTGTAAAATATTCGCCATATGCTCACTAGTCTTAATTAATTACTTTGTAAGATATCTTATGTTAATTAACTAGTTATTATAAAGTGAATGTTTACTATAACTTCTTCCTTCCGTATTCTCACTATAATGAAATGAAGTTTGTGTGTATTTAAGCTAAGGGTTTTCAGTACTTAGATAAGAGCTTCTGGCAATCGCGCCTTGCTGTTAGTATCTCGTCAGCTCTGCTTGAAAGTTATATTCTGGCTTTAGCATCTCGCTAGCCAATGTTTTAAAATAGGCGCCGGTGAACTGTCTGATTAATTTAATTGTATTAAAAGCTAATTAATAGCTTATATTAATCTATGTTACCTGTAGTCTTAGCCTACGTTTCTACGTTTGAATTTAACTTTGTTATATAAGGTATTTCTCCCACCTTCTTAGCATGCCTTCGTGGTGTAATGGCCAGCACACTCGGCGCGTATTCGAGAGGTCCGAGATTCGAGTCCCGGCTAGGGTATTGCTCATTTTTCATGTTTCCTGCTTCGAAATAACCTAATGACTCTACAGTTATATTAATTCAAATAACCACAAGTCGGGGAAGTTTCATTAGTAGCACAAGTTGTGTCTGTTTTATTATTACATTAAGACTAAATACAAAGGTTATTTTATCCTTCTTCAGTATTTTGTGAGTTTGTTTAAAATGTAGCAATAATTTACTATTAGTCTAGCAGGGTCTGCAGGGCTTTAACTCTAGCTTCCATTTACAACAGAAACTCTACAACTTCACTACAAACTTATCACTTCCTTTACATTTTCCCAAACACGAGCCAGTTTTCTCATAGAAAGCCCCTGACCAAAGCAAATCTCACTTACGCAGACAACCGTTCTGTGCTTTGATTTAATCAAGCGATTAATTAATTAACGTTTGTACCAAAATAAACGTCTATTTTCTGTCTTCACGAAATTTTCAACTTTCATCATTGTTTTAGCCCCTGAATTATTTTTCTTACAGTTCCAGTTTTTTATTTATTTATTCACTGTGTTTATTTTCACTTATTCAATATTTTTTTACCTTTATCGAAACTTCAGTTCACAATATTTGTACATAACAATATTTATTTAACTTAAAATAAAAGGAATAAAATAAATTTGACCTAAAAGTATCTTAAACAACACTTTTTAAAGTTTCAGTTTTGGAAATGTCCAAAACTTCTGTATTTTTCTCCAAATGTTGCATAAACTAAATTAAATTATTAAATATTTTAGATGAAAAGAGCATGTGAGTACATTTTCCTAGTTGTCAGATGTGACTATTTCAAATGCGACAGTACAAGTGAAGCGTTTAGGCAGAATTTTGTTAACGACTGATATATTATTCAGACAAATATAAGTATAATTATATGTTTATAATTTTATGTTAGGATCTGGTACTTGTCTCTCTCGCACCTTTGTGATGTGAAAGTTCTTTAGTTTTTTAAATTTCAGTGAACAAATGCTTAATATCTTATTCTAAATCAATTCTATAGTCACTTCTCAGCCATGAGAGGGCGTTTTAATAGAACTCAGATAAGGCCAAATGGTTTGGCTTGGTTAATTTAACTATGGCAAAGCACTGGAGGGTTATCTGCCTAAGGGGAGGAGTTAAGAGAAAGTGGCTTGTATCTACGCTACATATTGGAAAAATCACGAAAACGCCCATGCAACCCACCTGTTGGTCGCGATTCAAACCTAGACCGAACTACAAGTTTTTAGAAAATTTACTATTTGGGCGCTGGTGGTCTTTCAAAAGCCGAATGGGTAAGATGGCTGAACCCTGGTAATTCAGCCCTATTCGAATCCCAGAAAACAGGTTGAACTTCATGAATCTTTTTCAGTTTTTTCTATTATGAACCAGTTTCGCTTAAAATGTCTTCTGTCTAGAAAGACTTTCCTTATGACGGGCAGATAGCCATCGTGTGTGCCTGAACTGATTAAATAAATAAATATTAAGCATTTTCATTCAAACAACATGAGCGCATTTCCTTCTGCAGAAAACAGATGCGAATGGGATTATTAATATTTTCAAAATGTGTTAACTAGAATCAAAGCAAGGGGTTCAGCTAACATCTTTGTTTCTTCACCAATGGCATTGATTTCACTGCAGCTTTAAATACAGAATTATCTCCCTTAGATGCAAGTGACTCCAAAGAAAGGAAAGAAGACTCAAAAGTTCTAACATTGAAATACTGAAACTGGAGGTTTCTTTTCATTTAAAAGCCTTTCAAACAATGCGTTTGTTTCTCAGAAACAGAAGATAGGAATTACGAGAAAATCTACAATGGAATTACGCTTTCCGGTCATGATATAGCACAAGGTTGCAAAATCAGGGACAATACGCTCAGCAGGACAAATGACAAATGTATTTTTCTCGGCTTTCGATGTCATTAATTTTCTATATGGAGTAGTTAGCTGTCAACGGAAACAGTTACTTCCCCAGAATTTTTGAAGGCGCATTGTCGTTGTCTTCTCCTAACTTGAAAATAAAAATGAAAGTCTTCTCTAAAAGTAGATTTTTAATAAAGATTTTTACATTGGAATGACAGGGAAATTTATGAAAGATACATATTATTACGTTTTGATGGATCTTCAGTTAGTAGCTGTATAGCACTAAAAAATTACTCTCTGTCATAATATAGCATGATATATTGCATTATTTTCATTGCATACATACATGAAACCAAATAATAGCAATTAAAACATAATATAAAAAGGCGAAAGGAAAGGCGACTCCCTTTTTCTCTTATAATCCAATTTCAGCAAATTAAAGATATGTTTAATTCTATGAGAAATTTGCTAATTTTCATGTAAGAAATATTTTGTAATTTGTTCACCTCTACTCTACGGACAATTTGTAAATCATTCCCATAGTGATTTCTATCCCTTAGATATTATTAAAAATTTTCCGTGTTATTGGACTTTCTTCTTTAAACATGCTATCATAACCTGTTCTGTTTTATCTTTAGCGTTACTAAGCACAGGAAATTTGAAACTTTAGCCGTAGCATTAAGGGAATTTCAGGCTAACTTTAGAAATGCATAGTATGCTGTTTTGCTTCAGCATCGTTCTGAAATGTGATAAGAAGGTGTTAAGATAACTTTTCCAACTTGGTCGAGAATAGTATTTTCGCCCCACCATATCATAATAAGAAATGAGAGGAGATAATACCTTTGATACGTCATTGAGCAACCCACTGGTCTTCCTTTGATACGATGCAACAACAGTCGGTTGAATTTCGATACGATAGCATTGCGGCTCATCGTATCGAGACAAGCACCTATGCGGATGACAAAAACGCTTCACCGACGCAGATGACTTCATGCTGTTCTGGTTTCACAGTTCAGGAGAGAGAACGATGCTTTCTCAGTGTTTAGCTGAGACAAATTACCTTCCAATAGAAAGACTGTCACCAACATTTAATCAGCGTCGGGAAAGCTCGCAGTGTTATTGCATGACAGCAATTTGGGTTAACGTTATTTCGAATCAAAATATCCGCAAACATATGCAGTAGCAGCTCATCACTGAGACGATACCACTTGAGCACAGGCCTTTCCCTTCTTACCAACACAACTTTGATCACAGCGGTACAGATCAGTGTGACAGAAAAGAAATATGTTTGATTGACCGAGTACGACAAAACGCTATCTGAAAAGGACCATCCCTACAAGCTGGTCAGAATAGTTTGGTTTGATTACTTGAATATGGCAAAAAAATGAAAACTGTCTAATTAAGGGAGGTGCCTTCGAGGAAGATATTTTACGAGAACTAACTCGTGTCACGTCCCACATAGGGAAAATAGCGAAAATAACGATGCAGCAAGTCCCTTCTCCTGGTTCGAACCCGGAATGAGCTACCAGTATTCAGCAAACTTTAAGCATTTGCTGACTAACTAGTTAGCATGGCTTTATCGCACTCAGGGCAACTTCACGGGATGTCATAAAATTGAAAAAATCTTTGAATGGTTTTCAAAGATATTCTGTTAGTATCAAGCATATAGCCTAGCACTCTTTTGCACAATAAATTGTGTACATAGAACTACTTTTCCACTTTTAACGCTGATTCGAGGCCACCAGCGGCCGAGCAGTAAAGTCGCTAATCACTGGTGGCTTGATTCCAGACGGTAAGCTGCATGGGGGCTTTATTGGTTTCCCCCATGTGTAACGTGTATACGAGTAAGTTTCCCTTAGAAAGTCCTCCTCAAATGCATCCCTCCCCTTAGACAGATAGCCTTCGAGTGCTTTGCGATAATTAAGGATACCGATTCCTAATGGCTATCCACAGATATTACTTACATTTATTGGCGACTTATCGCCTCTGATATTGTTAACTGCTGACACACAAGGTAAACTCGTAAATAAAATCTAACTAACATAAATTCCATCGGCCACGGCCTCACCAGTGGCGGTGTGGCTAAGAACGCTGAATGCTGGTACTTTGACCAGGATTCGAACTCAAGCAAACAGGCTGGCTGTATGGCTGGTTTTTGTGGTCTTTCACACATGTAATGGGAATACGAGTCATTTGGTTATAGAGAGATCTCCACGAAGGCATGCTTTCCCTAGTCAGATAGTCATCGTGTACTTTACCATTCTCAAATAATTTAATCTAAATTTGTTAGCCATGATTTGTGGAAGTTACAACTAAAATGGAAATAAGCACTAAGACTTGCCGTCAACTTACAACAACTACTTGCCGATAAGTTAAGACTGGTTGCAGTAGTAGATCCTATGCACATCTACAAATAATTTGGGTCTGAAAGAAAAACAGCTGATTTCTTAATACTTAACGAACTTCATCAAAACTTAGGTAGCTCTATTATTGCCAGGACCTTTCTCAGCAATGAAATAAGTTCCAACCTTCTCACGTTTAAGATTACGTCCTAGTATTAACGTAAGCCGCCTACCGCTTACTTTATAATTTATGATATGATGTTAGTCAGCATGCTCTAAGCATCAGTGTACTAGTCTAGTAAATTGAATTAAGGTACTACCACCGTACCTCAAACTTTCCTTGAACGATTGGAAGAAGCCCTGGGGCCATGCAAACAACTTATACTTAAAATGTTATACAGAGCAATCAATATAAATTAACAAAACGATATAACACAATACAGCATACACATAAACTAACGTATAAACATCTTAACCTATAACCGGCTCCATGAAACATAGTCATATATATTTCATTCCACACATAGTTTATTTTATCGTTTCAGTGTCATACAATTCGTATGACGTATTTGCTTATTTGACCCATTAAATATATTAACATGTTCGATTAAAGTTCACATTTAGAATCTGCCTAAACTCACAACCACTTGAATTTCTTCAAGTTTATAGATAATTGTACTTATGAACCATAATCGGTTCTAGAACTAACAATTGCGGTTATCTCTTTGAACATGCACATATAGATTATAAACTTGAATTATTCACTTGAAATTTCAGCTTATACTTCATATTTGCATTTAATGTGATTAGCATAAAATAACATGAAAAACGTCCCCTTTCTGCTGCTCAGAAGTGAATATCCATCTGAGATGTTGTTATCAATCCTCTACCTCAGCTGACCATCTGCAGACTTATTCCGTTCTCAGAAGAGAAAGTTAAATTAATCAATAGGGAGCCAACTTAAAATATACTGTTCAGCTTATTTGTTTCTATTAAACGAACGCACTGCAGTAATAATGCTATTCAGATCACGATATTGCACAATGGAAAGGCATAATCCAGTTTGAGACTTTAATTTAAGTCATTAATTTCTGAATTTACGACGGCTCTGTCTTCCTGTGATATTTCCTGTACCTTTCTATGATGATAGAAACTTTTCATATGGTAAAGTGTCATAATTACAGATTCATAATACAAGTTTCTTTGCGTATTTTTCATAAATGATTTGATTAATAATTTATAATAATTTTACCTTTGCGGTTATAGCTTAGATCGTAATTAGGGCTTTTCTCTGCGATTAGTTATCACATACGAGCAGTCGACGACGAAGATATAATTTTAGTGTAGCACATTGCACAGTGCTATTAGAAATCAAGATAAGAATTGAAAATTTGTCACATCGTGACTCTTTAACACGTTTACTGTTATACACAGTAAAAATATAATATTTGAAACAAACCCAAAATATGTTCTTCCCACAAGCCAAAATACAAATGTTTCTATTTTCTTATTACGCTTAATTCAAAATAAAATTCAACACTGCTTTTTATACCAGCAGCTTTTTATACTTTATTTTTGTCACCAGTCGCAGCAAAAGTTTTATGTACTACCAGGTAACCAAGAAAGTTCGTGCGGTTTTCGTCACTCATCAAAAAATTATTTTAAACGCCCATTTTATTCTTCGAAACAGTCACTATTGGCTTCAACTACATGTTTCCAAATAGACACCAGCTTATAAATGCTATTTTTGAAAAAATCCTTTTTTCGGGAGTCTGAAAATCGTAATACAGGCGTTGTGACATTGTCTCGTTTTCGGAACTGCTGTTCCCGCTGGTTATCCATGGCCAGAAATAGGTAAAAGTCCCATGGGGCGATGCCCGGGGAGTTTTTATTATGGTAGGACAGAAAAGACAAGCAGATGTTTAACAGCTGGAGCTTGTTTTCCTCGGAATGGACATGAGGAAGCCACTTACTTAGTTTTCATGTCATCTCAAGGTTATGAAGATGTGATCCAATGGTTTCGTCAGATACCCCAAAGGTGTGTGCAACCTCCAGGCAGATTTGATGAAGATTCTGTTTGATTTCCTTCTCCAGCTGGACTTTGTTGAGGGTGGATGAATAACAAACACAAAGTTTGTCTTCAAGTTCTCGTCTCCGGAAGAAAATAGGCTAAACCACCACCATTCACTAACTGACGTCTCTCAGAATGCAGCGCGTATTCTTCGACTCGCCTCTGCAGCTTTGTTTCCTAATTTGTACTCTTAAAGCGAAAGAGGCCACGAAATCTCCTTTTCCAACGACACGTTTATTCGAAGACTGCGCTTCCTACAAAACTGATAGCGAAACGTGCGATGATTTGAACAGCTCTTTAATGAATAAGGCTTGAAAAGAATGTAAACATATGATGTCATCAGAATCTATTTGACCTCACTAACGATCCAAAAGTAATTGCTCTAAAAACCAAGAACTTTCTTGGTTACCTGATAGTAGCCCGATTAATTACTCTTAATGAACATAATACCTCCCACTACCAAACTTACACAGCAATTTAATATGTATTTTATATTGAATTTTATTTCACAACACGGCAGAGAAATGTATCACTTAAGAGGTACTCGTGGGCAGGAGAGAGGATGCTAAGGAGGATGGCTGTGGAAGCCGCGAACTCATAACAATAATGAACAATGAAATATATGCAGTTAGTGTTGTACACACTGAAACAGTAATTTAAGTTTTTATTTCAAATTTAGTGATAAAAGATATTTTATTGAAATATATCGTATTTTTTAAATTAAGATTTCTGCACTTATTCCTTGTTTCTTTCTTTTATGGGGGGGGGAGATTCCTTCCATTTATCGAGTGGCCTCGGTAACTGATGGATTATAAAGCTTATGGATAAGAGAGTGATAAGTAAGAGTTTTTATTGTAAATATTTCAATAAGTGCTTTAGCATCAACCAATAAAACCTTCTACATTATGCACCAGTATACTAAAGATGAGTAATACTACAACGAACGCTGAATATCCGAATTAATTACGCCTTCCACATAATGAAACATAGTTAATAATTAACTTAAATTGTCAGCAGCAGGTGAAACTGTATACTTGTTTTTACGGCTATTTATTATCAACTGCAATTGCATTTTTGATTCCTAAGTAGTAGGCTATTAGGCTTACATACTTTGTATACATACATACACACACATAAAATTTTAATTCTTACAACCGTTATTAATTATGACGCTTTTCTTTTAAGCTTTCCAAAGCAGGGAGAACGTCTCTGCCATATTTATTAATAAATGCGCTGAATTTCTTTGAAGTATTTTTGGTTTAAAAAAGATGGTCTTTATGTGACTCTCGTTAAAAATAAATTGTGAAAGAAAAGTAGAATTGAAAATACGTGTTTTTTACAGTAATGTTAAAACTGAAATTTTTAATAACCATCACTGTATGGAAACCGTTTAAATAGTATTGTCTGGAAATATTTTCTCCCATTTTCCTTCGATTTCACGCATGAACGTGAAATTCTCCGAACTTCCAGAAAATTCATATTAGACATGCAGGCTTCTCTGCGCTTCTTTTATTACACACATTGCTTAACTTCTTAAATAATTAATGGACGTGCTCCTTTTCATTATATATGTTTTTCCTAGTATTTGAATTAATTGAAATGTAATAAAGAGGCTATTTTGTGGCATGAACATATCTGCTTGGATTTATTTTATCAAGCGTAAAAACTCCTAAGACGGCCTTTATTCTCTGATTGTTTTCCTTCAATAGCAAAATGGATAAAAAGGTATATCCCAGGTTTATGAAAAAAAGGATTAGTATAATACATATATATAATTTTTCGTATGCTTGTAAAACCGTGGTAAAGCCGGAAAATATCCCTTCACGATTCGCGTGATACATCGCAAGGTGCCCTCGGAGACCACGTGATCGGTTCAAGGTCGACACGCGCTTAAATTCACTACTTCGACTAATTTCGGCGATTACTAGAACAATACCGTATCTTGAATTATTTATTTGATTTGAACGTTACGCAGGAAGCGATATTTTCATCTCCTTTTCGCTCGCAAACAAAAGGAAGGTATCGTGATGGATGATCGGAAATGCGGACTGCGCGGCCAACTAACTGCTAACATTTACCGCTGCCCTCTGTAATTTATAACAGCGTCCGAAAGAGAGTGTCCAAAATGCCACATCGACATAAACGAACATATGTTCTCTTCCCGTGACTACTTGTTCGGCAAAGATCACCAATTATCGAAAAGAAGACGGGGAAAGACAATGGCATCCTCGACATTCCTAGAAGATTTTCCTTGTTCAATAGCATTGAATTTTAACAGCCACAGTACTACTCACCTGAGTAAAAAACAAAGCTTTCAGTTGGAGAAGATGCCATAAAAGACTCTCGTGGTTGTCATCTTCACCATGAAGAATGATGTCCGGCCTCTGTTTGAACTTAATCTAATATTATTTTATTCAGCGTTAGGAAATGATCAACTCGGTTTGGTAATAACAAATTAAATTTATAATACGTGTTTCAGGTCTTTAAGTTAAACTGTCTTCATAAACAAAACAAGGAAACATTTATTACAAAATAATCGAACATAATCCATGGGACATTTTACATAACTTTCCACTTTGTCATCTAGAAATGAAATTGGGTTGGTCAATCGTGAACGTTAATATGGTGCTGTAGATAGTATGTAGATGTGGTGCATGGTGGTACATGAAATTACACACCATTTCTTTTGTTTACTACATATTTATTTATCTATCACAGAAATATTACCAAATGAATGCATATATAACTGTCTCAGTATAGAAACACGTCTTCCGAAATTGCACGCACAGTTGAACCTTTAGTAGCGCTGTATTTGCAGCTTCCAAGTGAATAACTTACCTTTTAAAAAAAACCCGTGAAAAGAAATCACATGGCTTAGTATTCGGTCAATGCGGGGGCCATTGTCTCTCACATTTGTAACGTTCAAGAGATCAAAATGACATTATAATCACATTTCAGACACACGTGCAGGAAATCAAAACTAATATTTATAGTAGGTGTGACTGTGAGACTCTGTCTTCAATCCAATGAAAAATTCAACCATTCGTGAGTGTATAAAGGGTGAACCGTTGCCCTTTTTCAGATATTCGGATACTTGATGGACATCATTCAATTCTTCTTCAATGCAGATCCAGTGACTTTCAGTTGCTGCCAATTTGTGAATAGTCGGTTTGCAAGGAACTAATCTTGTGAGTGTTTCCTAGGAAAGTGTGTATTACCTATTCAAATACCAATAACAGAATATTTCTACATTCTTCATTCATCACAAATAACTCCAAAATACATAGTTTTTCTTATTAAAAGGAAAGGAAACAGCATCAGAATAATGGATATGGTAGCAAACATGGGTACAGATTCATGTCATCCCTGATGAAGAATTTTTACACCTGAAAAGCACCATTACATCAAGCTTTTTTTTCCTTTCTTTATTTTCTCTTCAGGTTTTTTCTACAAATATCCAAAGAGTAATTTAGCTTTCATTTTACAAGATCTCACAGAAGGTACATTCCTGGCAAGCACCCATCATATCAAGTACTTCATCGTTATTTCCAAATTCCAAATTCCTTTTAATTTCCAAAGTTCGTTTCAAATTAAGTACCAGAATCGTGCCAAGTTACTTCTTTGATTTATACTTAAAACGTATGTCTATTATTCGCTCATAACAACGAAATATATACACTACCATAAATTAAGGAAAAATCACAAAAATGGCGATAACTCCCTCAAAAATAAGCCAAACCGTGTAAAAGTTTAATATGTTGCCAAGTAAGAGTAAATGAGTAAAACTGCAATATGCAAATTAGTGGCGCGGCACTCGGAATACGGCATTTGCGAGGAGCGTAAAAGTCCATATTTGAGAGCAAACCCACATATTTTACTGTAATAGTGACAACAAAAATCTGAGATAGACAATTCGTAACAATGATCTCCAGGCATCATTTGCCTGCAGAACTAGCCATTGGAAGACATTGGCAGGACAAAGTCAAACAGAAGTGGCCAGATAGCTTAATGTGAGTCCTTCTGTGGTTTATAGACTTTGCAGGCAATTTCGAAATACAGATTCGGCATTTAGGAGGTTCAGCCAAGGACGGCCAACTGCTACGACGAGCGCCAATATTTGACATTATGTGCACGCAGGAATAGAACCGTTCTCTGACTCTTCTTAAATCCTCCCTTGCTGCAGCCACCGGAAAGTTGGTGTCAACGTCAACTGTGCGTAGAAGTCTTCCCGAATGTGGTCTGTATGCGAGGCAACCAGCCATTTACGTGCCGCTCACGTCACGCCATAGGAGGGACCGTTTGCAGTGAGCACGACAGCATGTTCACTGGACGCCTGATCAATGGAGGGCTGTTCTCTTTACTGATGAGTTCAGGTTTAGTCTAGAAAGCGATAGTAGACGTTATTTGATATGGAGAGAACCTGGAATCCGTTATCATCCGTCAAACATCTGTGAAAGAGATGCATACGGAAGAGGCAGTGTCTGTGTTTGGGGTGGCATCTCTTTGGGTGGACGCACAGACCTCCATGTCTTTCCAAGGGGAACCGTGAATGCTCATATTTATAGAGATGGCATCCTTGATGCTTATGTGCGCCCATATGCCGAGGCAATAGATGATGCTTTCCTGTTACAGGACGACAACGCAAGACCACACAGGGCTCGTATCGTAGATGATTATCTTCAACAGGAAACAATTATGCGCATGGAGTGGCCAGCTCGATCACCGGACCTGAATCTCATAGAGCACGTTTAGGATGCTTTAGAGAGACGTCTAGCTGCTCTCAATCCGCCCCCGCAGACCCTTGCCGCGCTTGCAACTGCTTTGCAAGACCAATGGCTCTCGCTTCCTATGGAACTGATAGACCGCATAATTGAAAGGATCACAGATCGCGTATTGCTGTATTGCTTCTAGAGGCGATCATATTCCATATTGAAGGTACTTTCCTTTATTAAACTGACACCTTCGATTTGTTCATTTTATACATGTGCTAATTTCTATATTACCATAATTATCTGGTAATTTCTTTTTATGTTATTTGATACCTTACTATGTGTTGTATATTGTGGGTAAGTTTCATAAAATTCTGCATGTAACTTTTTCAGTAATCGTGATGTTTCCTTAATTAATGATAACCAGTGTAAAATACAGAAGCCGTATGCTGTGCTTCCACTTTTGTCTTCATTGAGCATTTCTTGCTTC
>KK120643.1:573113-629736 GCA_000611955.2 Stegodyphus mimosarum
ATGCTTAAGGTGTAAAGTACTATATTGTTAGAAAACCTCATATGATTGGATTCTAGCTTTTTCCCATAAAGAACGATGATTTACTTTAAATACTGATTCTTACAAATAACATTTATCTGGATAAAACCATAACATATTGTTTATCGAATCCAATGGTCGGAGGTTCATAGACGAGTTCCCGCATGCTCATGTAAAACTGCTAGAATTTCACCTGCTGAATGATAATGACAGCCCTAATCCAGATTATCTGACTGATGAATATCTGTGAAGCGAGCATAACCTTCAACTGGGATTGACCAGCTTAAGCTTTTGAAAATGTTTGTTTGTTTGTTAACCAATTATCCAAAGGCCGCGAAGGCTACTTTCCTAAGATGGGATATGTCTTTAAGAAGAATCTTCTTAAGAAAGCTGGTTCGTGCATATTCACGCATATATAAGGAAAAACACAAAAACACGTAGCAGCCCATTCGTCGCTATTTGAACTTCAGTGGTAAACTGCTAATGTTCATCAATTTTACCCATTCGACCGCTGATAGGTTCTGTCGAACACGCCTGGATTACCTTTGAAAGTAGAGCGTTGGCAATTTGAAGCTGAGCTTTCAGAAATTCAGATTTCCTGATGTAGAACAATAAATGTTAATCCGCCATATTCCAGAAAGGTGTTCTCTGCTAAAAATGCGCCATAGAAACCAGTAAAACTTTTTATTGGTACCCATAAAATTCTATGGGTTTCTATTGACTTTTACTGGTTTCTATTGGTCTCTGTGGGTTTTTCTTACTGGTTTCAAAATGCATTATAAAAACCAGTAAAACTTTCTACTTGTACCCATAGAATTCTGTTGGTCTCTACTGACTTTTACTGGTTTCTATTGATCTCTGTGAGTTTTTCTTACTAGTATCATCTAACACCTATAGAACCAACATCAATGTCAGAACTTTCTACTGGTTTGTATTGGTTCATAGTGACTTTTACTGGTTTTCTTACTGGTATCAATATAATACAAATAGATGCCAAATAAATCTTCTGTTGCTTTATATGGGTTTAGTCTAATTTTCTAACTGACGTCAATAAACTTCTTCTAAACAATGAAATTAATACTGGTGTCAGTAAACCAAAATTCATTGGTATTCTTGTTGTCTACTGTTTATTTTAAATTATTTATTTATTTTTTTTATTTCGTTTATTCGGATACTGTTGAAAATAAGGTTATTTCTGTTTTGTAACCAACAGAAAGTTTTAAAGTTAAAAAATATACAGTGAACCCTCTCGTCTCCCCCTCTTCTCTAAGACGATCAGCATTTCTAAGAATAAAAATATGATCTCTTTAACACCATCAGGGTAACTTGGAAACGCAGGTGGTGGTTTTAGAAAGGGTTTTTACTATATATGCTCATTTATTTGATTTCTTAAAAACTTTTGTCGGAAACAGTAACAGTAATCATATACACCACATACAGCGAGGTCTCTCTAAGGCGACCAGCTACACATAAAAATGCATCTTTGTAAGTGGGTGTCTTAGAGAGGTGATGCTCAATACCAATATATACTTATAATCTCAGAAATACGTTTATCTTTTAGAGGTGGTCGTTTTAGGGAGGTTACCTCTACGAAAGGAATCTCTCTAAGGCGACCTGTCACACTTCCGGAATTTTCTTTGCGGGTGGGCGTCTTACAGAAGGAATGTTTCAATACCAAAATATACTTAAGTTTTCAGAAATACTGGTCTCGTTCAGAGGCGATCACCCTAAGAGGGTAATTTCACCACGAGTTGGTTCTCTGAATACACACACATCCACACTTATATATGCATATATCAACATTTCTGATATTACAAATAAATACCGGTATCAACCATCATCTCTTTAACGCGACTGCATTCATTCACAATTGCAAAACTATTTTTCTCCGTGTTAAAGCCGACGTGAGGGAAAAAATTCCCCTCGCTTCCCCGCTCTCAGAAGAAACAACATGGCGCCGTTCTTGTTAATGTTGTTATGTGATGTTTGTGTTATCGTCTTCAGGCTGTAGTAATGCAATAAATAATTTACTGTGATTTACTATATTGCAATTTTTATTATGTTTTACTGTTTAGATGTTTACAATGAAAAATAAAATACCAACATTAACTGTGAATATGAAATAATATGTAAGGAAATACCAGTAAAGCCATGCACGTGTAATCGTGTTTAATGGTTTGATCGAACTTTGCTGACAGTTAAATAGTTCTAAAATGGATTTTCTGTGCGTGAAATTGATTTTCTATCTTTATTTTTATCCTAAAAAGCAACGTGCTTAAAGACTGAAAAGTGGTAATTTCAGACTTGATAGTTTGGCTCAGCGTGTTTACATCAGATGCACATTGCATTCTACTAAAACTGTATTTTTGAAAATTTGTTTTTTGATTATAATTTAGAAATACTTTTTAAAGCTTCTTCATGTAGATCTTTATCATTTGAATGTTATATACTAATAAATTTGAGCATACATTACTTACTAAAGATCTTGCAGATTCAGTTTTCAATTTTTCGACTAATGTGATGTGGTTGAGCAGAAGGAATATTTTTTATGTCTTAAAAAATGTACTCATTACATTTTTCAAACAAAAAAAGGTAAGTGTTTCTTAATGAAATAAACATTGAAATATTTAATGTGTGTATTACTTATTGAATGAGGTAGGCAAGCCGTACAAGCCAAGGAATCTTTTTTGCATTACTAAAATTGTGTGAAAATTTAGATGATCATAATAGCTTACATTGTTTACTTTGTTTTTTTTTTCTTTTTGGTCTCTATTTCTGTACAAGTATGAGACTAGAACCCCATTGTTCCATTAAATATTCTGTGCTATTTTGTTTAAACACATATAATCAAACATTTTTATGCATATTTTAATTTTCATCATTATTAATTTCATGAAGAAAATATCAATTTTTTTTTCATAAATTGCTTTTGAAATAAAGTTGTGAATAATTAATACAGTTTATATAATATTAAATGTGCATAGTCTTGGGAATATAAAATATGAATTATTTATTGGAAAAAAATTGCGTTAAGTGAAATCTCATATAGTGGTTATTTTCTTAGATGACCACCTCTGATAGTGACACATTTGTCAGGAACATAATTAAATAACAGTAATTAAAATCACTGATAGTTTTATAAGGCTGCAAGAAACTGGCATTATCTGGAATTATGGAGTTAATTGTTTTAGGAACTTTTCACTGTATAATCAGTTGATTTAGGTATAGTAATTTACACGTGGGTATGAATTTTGCCTAAGTAATTTAAAGGTTTTACAAGACAGTTAAAAACCAAAGCTTTTCAAATCATGAGTCTTGTAAGGGCACTGTTTTAACATTGCTTTCAAATATAGTTCGAGTAATATTAAAGCATTATATTCTTTTATTAGTCATAGTGCGGAAATGATCATTACAATTTTCTGCACTAAATTTATCTGGTTGTATAGCTATTAACAGAAAAACTGCTTGTTAACAAATGTAACTGCATGTACTATATCTGCTTAGTTGCGATGACTGTAATTTTAACTGAGTATAAGGCTGTGTAGAAGATTTATTTATATTGCTAAATACAGCACTATATGAATTTCATTTGGCTGTCTAAATACAGGAAACGCTTAGCACAAAGTGGTATTTTTATAGCATGTAATGTACGGTCAATAGCAATAGCTATCTTTTCAGTACTTTAAATTTTACTTTTTAATTTTACTATTTAGAAATTTTACATTTCAAAATAATATTTCTATACAGTTTTTAAAGTACTTTTTACTGCGATAGAAATCTAAATAACTTATACCTAAAACGCTGACTCAAATTTATTCCAAAAATGCATCGCTTTAATTAAATTTATGTTCCTTGGAGATGATATATGAAACACATTTTGTAATAATAAATTATTAATATATATATAGGTAAATGGTATTTATATATATTATTTCTATAGGGATTTAGTTTCATTAAATTAGTGATTTAATAAATAGAAAATTGTAATTACGTGTACATACTATATTCATACTTATTCACAGAGATTGAATTTTTACAGTACGAAAGTTAATAATTAAGCTTTTTTACATCAAAAACTACACTATATAACTATACTATAACTATACACTATACACTAATAAACTATATAACTATACACTAATAAACTACACTATATGTTGTATAAATACTTATGTTATAGATTTTATTTATATAAAGTCTGTGGAAGATTATATAGCACTAAAAGCGGTTAGGTTAGGTTAGGTTATTCAATTATGGCAAAGCACACGAGGGCTATCTGCCTAAGGGGAGGGATGCCTTCGTGAAGAACTTTCTAAGGGAAACTGGCTCGTATACACGTTACACATGGGAAAAACCACGAAAACGCCCATGCAGTCAGACCGTTCGCGGGATTCGAACCTCGGACCGAACTACCAGTGTTCAGCGTCTTTTTCGCTTTTTCGTCTTTTTCGAAGAGGCAGTGTCTGTGTTTGGGGTGGCATCTCTTTGGGTGGATGCACAGACCTCCATGTCTTTCCAAGGGGAACCGTGAAGGCTCAGATTTATAGAGATGACATCTTTGATGCTTATGTGCACCCATATGCCGAGGCAATAGATGATGCTTTCCTGTTACAGGACTACAACGCAAGACCACACAGGGCTCGTATCGTAGATGATTATCTTCAACAAGAAACAATTATGCGCATGGAGTGGCCAGCTCGATCACCAGACCTGAATCTCATAGAGCACGTTTGGGATGCTTTAGAGAGACGCCTAGCTGCTCTCAATCCGCCCCCTCAGACCCTTGCCGCGCTTGCAACTGCTTTGCAAGACCAATGGCTCTCGCTTCCTATGGAACTGATAGACCGCATAATTGAAAGGATCACACATCGTGTATTGCTTCTAGAGGCGATCATATTCCATATTGAAGGTACTTTTCCTATAGCAAACTGACACCTTCGATGTGTTCGTTTTATACATGTGCTAATATCTATACTATCATAATTGCCTGGTAATTTCTTTTTATGTTATTTGATACCTTACTATGTGTTGTATATTGTGGGTAAGCTTCATAAAATTCTACATGTAGCGTTTTCAGTAATCGTGATGTTTCCTTAATTTATGATAACCAGTGTATATTAGGATTATTTAAAATAAATGAAAATGGATATCAGTTTGAAAATTTAACATTTAGCTGTCAGTATGTGTGAATTGAGAAGGGCAGAGAAGAGAAGTTCTTATAGGTTTGAAAATTTACACTTCAGATAGAAAATAAGTACAAATTTCAATTATTTTGTCTTCGGTTATTATTATCATGATTTACTTACGTTTGATAAATGTATATAAGAGACCTTTCTGCATGCCTTCGTGGTGTAATTGGAAGCATAATCGATGCGTATTCCAGAGTTCAAGAATTCGAGTCCCGGCGAGGGCACTGCACACTTTTCACGTCTCCTGCTTCAAAAAAAAACCTAAAGACTCTACAAGTATAGAGGAAAACATTCTATAAAATTTAATTATATGTTATAGAAATAAATTTTGAATTAAGGCAAATTAAATTTTAAAATAAAATTTCCAAACATAGTATTTATACACTTACGTACAACACATCCCATACACGTGTCACATCAGGTTATAAAAGAGTAATATCTTTACATTACAGGTATATACGGTATAATATATAGTATATAAAAGTTTGCTCCTATTTTGTTCATAAAAACATAATAATTTATCCGGCCTGTGATCTGCTTTCAGATCGTGCATTCTGCCTGTATGCAATTTGAGTTGGAGACCACTGGCTTAAATCATTATGGTTGCATATCCGTCTTCACTGGTGGATACCAGCGAGTTTTCCTTAGCAGGTTCTACAAGAAGACATCCTTCCCTTTAGGCAGATAGCCTTCGCTTGCATTGCGTGAATCAAATAAACCAAACCAACCTTCTTGCGGTACCACCAGTGGGGAAGATCGTTGAAGCGTGCATTCACTTCCCCAGGATGATCTACGTTTCTTCAATACAGGGTGTATGACGCATGCCTTGGCCGGCTCGTTGTGTAGTTCTTTTATCAACTGGAACCATCTAATCAGTGGCTGCAGAGAGACAGGCACGATATTGTCTGCCAGCTAATGCAAAAAATGAATTCTGGCATAGATTTTGAAACCACGTGGACTACAATGTATCGAAATCCTATACAATGTCTGTTCGAAACTGTGATTAGTCCTGCCATTATCGTCACAGTCGGTTGGTCAAAAATACTGATTTCCTGCATGTTGTATAGCCAAACATTACTTGAAATTTTGACCATTACATCAGATGTTAATAATGTATTCGGTAATTAAATGAGATTCTGATGACTGTTTTCCTTAATGGTGTGGTTCATTGGAATGAAATATTATTGTTAAGTTGGGTATTGCATACGTACAGTGCAAAAATTCCAAGACTTTACTTAAGAGCTATTAATGCTACTTCATTAACAAAGGTGCAGAAGGATACTCGACTAAGAATTGTTTTATTATATCTTTAATTGTAATTTAATATATTTTATAAATATATGTATTACTTCCCTCTTCTACGAAGTATATTCTTCTAGGGTAAAAATGGTGCTATGTATTTAAAACTTAGTCTGGTTTATTTGATTTTCTTTCCGCTCTTTATTTTGTGAGGAATTTTTCAATTCTCCCGTAGTTTCGTTGCGTAAGAGGGTATCACATTCAACTACCAAATGACAGATCCGGGGTTCGAATTCCGATGAAGGCAAAGTTGATGTTTCACGTTTTCTCCTCCCCAAAGCCCTAATGGCATTCAGTGTGGCGTCCGTTAATCTTCTCGGTCACTTCGTAAATTGTGTAAAAGTTAAAGAATTATTCCATCCTCCGTGCAGGCTTTCGTTGTGTAAGTGACTCTACCTAGCTATTGAAAGCTATGTGGTTCAAATCCTGGGAAGGCGATTGTTTATTCTTCGTGTTTCCTGCCTAAAAAAAGTTAAGAAAATGTCTCTACAGGATACCCGAATTAAAAATGTGATGTATGTTTACACATGGATATCCTACCTTTCCTCAGTCGTTTTTTAAGTGGGGAAGGAGGCAGAAAATTATCGCGTTTTCCTTTGTGTGCTGTCATAGTATAAACTTAAACTTCCAGCTGGCTGTTGCGAAGGTCTTCGGTTTGAATCCCAGCGACTACAGTTCAATTTTCTCGTTTCCTCATTCGAAATGTCTGACGGTCTGTAACGTTCTACAAATTACGTTCAATAAATTGAAGTAAAATTGTGCATAATGTAAAAACGTGATTTCCTAATACTCTATATAAATTCCAAAAATCATTTTCATAAAATTAAATTTCGTGTGACTGTTAATGTGTCATAATTATATTACTATTTAAGAGTTTTCACTAACTTACTTCTTTTCGGCTTCCGTCACAAATGGCCCACCAGCGGCCGAGCGGTAAAGACGCTGAACACTGGTAGTTCGGTCCGAACGGGCTGGCTGCATGGGCGTTTTCGTGGTTTTCCCCATGTGTAACGTGTATACGAGCCAGTTTCCCTTAGAAAGTCCTCCACGAAGGCATCCCTCCCCTTAGGCAGATAGCCCTCGTGTGCTTTGCCGTAATTGAATAACCTAACCTAACCACCCGTCACAAATGAGTCGCTGTTTAAAAGGCTTTAGGTGGCCACGACTGTGAAAGCCTTCTTTTGGGGGGAAGAAGAAATTTAATCTTCAAGTGTCTCGTAAACTGCGAATTATGAGCAGTTTTATTCTAGTAATGCGCTTGCACTCAAGCTAGAGAAGATTTCCAATTTTTATGATGAACGTTATCTTTAGTTAAATAAAGAAGTATAGTCTAAGATTGTTTTCTGCTAATTAAACTAAGTTCGTTAATTTAGTATCATAGGACGTGGTTCCTTCTTATGCTAAGAAAGAAGAACCAATCGCATTGGCCTTTATGTAGCCTATGGTAGGCTTTTATATTCAAAATAATCCAACAAGTTTTAGTGATTTATATTTATTTTAAATAACCAGTTAAATTCAATTTTAAGTTCCTTTCCTACAAGCCTTCATTCCCCTAATTGTCAGTGCCAGAATATTTAAATTTGGTAGCGCACGTGAGGAATGCAAATTCTACCAGTGGGAGAAAGTTTAAATATCGAGTTCTAAAAGGGAAAGTTAGAGTAGTTGGGAAAACTCTGTGCGTATTGTAACGCAAACTTCGCTTAGCAGTTATTGCTGGTTAAACGTGGCGTAACAACTATTATTTTGCTGCCACTAAACTCATCTACGCTCTATAGGATGCAGGATTGTCTGAGCCCTGTAGTTTAATTCTACTACTTGCTAATATCTTCAATTCATAAATTTAAGTTCTACTCTTTCAGTTTCCGCCCAAGCAGAGGCGTAATGTGTTAGCGTCGAGCTGGCGCATTGCAAATAATATAAAGAGTATAATAAAGGGTAGTTTTAACCCTTCTTCTGTGCAGTCACTATTCTCCAGATTTCACACAAAAGGCAGACAGTAGATCTCTACAAAGTGTAGAATTTAAGGTTAAACCGAATCCAATACAAATCAAGTCTCCTGTGTTTGGTTCGGACACCCGATATGTTAGTCATTTCGTACTCTGCCTTTAGTCAGTGTACCACACGATAAACAAGGATCCCACAATGACTTAATATAGAGCGAGAAATACAAATAGGAAAGAGAAAAATGAAGTGTTTGGATTTGATTTTACTAAATTATGGCAAAGGAAATAATTCCCTGAACAACGAAAAAAACGAACTTCTTAAACGAAAAAATATCTTGTTGTAACTAAATAAAACATAACAGAATTTAAGCCCAAAATACTTCTTGTACGGATTATATATCCAAAGAGGATTAGGAAATACATATTTATTTTCTTTTCTTAACACTGAGGTAGCGTCCAGATGAAATCTGAAGCTAGTTGGATTGCATACCTGAGAAATTACTGAAATGGAGAAGATGTTATGCAATAGCAAATTTTCAATACCAAATTGAAATAAAAAAATCCTGAATGCTTGGAAGAAATCATTATCCATAAGGATTGCTATGTGTATTTGTACGGCATCGAGTATCAAAGTCCTAAAAACTTAAGAAAATAATACCCTCGTTAAACAATCTAAGACAAATAATTGTATTAAATTCAAATAAAACTTGTTTCTGACTTAATATAAAATCAATAATTTGAATGATTCTGATTCCATTTTGCAGCAGAAAGGAAAGATTCATTTTTCCAACCTACACACAACTTTTCAATGGCTAAATGGTAAGTTATATGACCTCCTCCTGAGCCTACTCTTGAATAAGTATTGTGCTGTTTGCGCATTCTTTTCTAGAAAGTGCGTGCTCTTTAAAATTACATAATAAATTCCGCAATCACTGGATTAACGATGTATTGCGTAATTGGCAGTTTAGGAAAATACTAGATCCTTAAATTTGTATTTGTTGAATAAGTAGCATACGCAGAATGCTTCTTAAAGTTTAATTAAATTTTAACAGGCTTCATGAAACGAAATTTTGACTGGCAAATCTTTGAATTTTATGAGATTCAGTATTTAATTGGAAGTCAAACTTGACTTCGTGTTTGATCAATCAACTTCCCTTCTCAATAAATCCTCTTTCAATCAATTTCACTTGCAAATTTTGTAACTAGCCAGTTACTTTTACGATTCTACCAACAACAATGATTTAATTTCTGACAATTTTTGGTAGAATAAAATTATTCATGGTAACAATTTTTGCAAACCCTTTCTATAAAAGCAATGTTCAGATTTTAGCTTCGTGGAAATGAACCCGCAATTATGTCTACAATCATCAGCTGTCTTGTTCCTAATTTTAACTCTTAAAATCTTATTTGTAGTTTCGCTTTTAAAACAGTTTTCCGGCGATAATTTCTTGTTAATTGTCCATATATTCAAACTACATTAAAAAATATATGACCTATGAAAGCAGTAAAGGTGTTCGAAACCAAAAATTTGAAAAATAGACTATGCCGGGAATGGAGCCACGAAGCTTCTACTTGAAAATGCTGAACGTTCAAACCACTGCACCACAAGGACACATGGGAAACATTCCTCAAATTCGTGCACAAGCACATACTTAAAAAAGATGATTAGGACGAAGAAGTGAGAGACAGACTTTTAAATCCCTTATAGATAACATCATAAATTATCTATCTTCCTCGAGATATGTAATGTGTATACGAGCCAGTTTCCCTCAGAAAGTCAGCAACAAAGGCATCTCTTCGCTTAGGCAGATAGCCCTTGAGGCTTTGCCGTAATCTCATAAACCAAACCAAACTATGTTCCTGGAGAATCGAACTACTGACTGTCTACCTGCAGCTAACAGCTACATTACAAGTACCAGTATAAGGGGCGAGACACCAGTTATTCATCATTGGTAGTACATGCCTAGTCTTAGCTAGTGAAACTTGTCCCGAATTTTGAGGGAGAACACCCCGGGGGTGATTCAAGGGTATCTCACTCCTTTGAAGCTATCACTAAATCACTCGAGAGGACTTTTGGCTCGCCATGTATTTTGAGTGCCCCCTTGCTGCACAGATACTATACACGCCTTCTCAGAACTAAAAAACTTCTCAGAACTCCAACTAAGGCTTAACGATACAGCTACCATGAGCCCTAATTACTATACAAATCAAATACTACTATACAGATCCCGTCACGCTAAATATGCAGCTCCGCCCACAGTTTTGATGGAGATCGCCACGAGGGGGATTTCGAGGTTCGCCCACTCCTCTTCTCCTAACATCGACTTACTCGAGAGTACTTTCGGCTCGCTATGTATTTTGAGTGTCCCCATATCACACCGGGATTAGAGCACGGGGCCATCGGATACAGCAGCTAATGTCGCTAACCTCTATTCTAACCAGGGCACGTGGCAAATGGAATGCCTTTAATTCATTATGATCTTATATCAGTATTTTAATAGTTAGGGCAAAACATTTTATTATACTTAATGGCCCATCAGTCCTCGAGCGATAAAATCTATGCTAGATAAAATTCGATTGATTTCTGGTAGTTCGACCGAGTTCAAAACCCGCACAAAAAGCAAGTGGCATGGCTATTTTCGTTGTTTTCCCCGATGTGTAAGGCAAATGTGGGCCAGCTTCTCCTAAAGCATACTATATGAAGGACCCCCCCCCTTAATCAGCTAACCCTCACGCACTTTGTGTAACCATATTTATTACCATTATTTTGAAGTATTATATTTAAAGAGTTAAAATTATTAAAACTTCCCTTTAGCTTTTAGAAATGCTCGTTAAAATGCAGCTCAGGTTTAATTTCAGCCTTTGAAATAAAGGTTTTATCAAATAAATTATTTCAAGTTTTTGTATAATTCTTTTGTTTTAGAAATACAATAAAAAAGTGAAGTATTATAATACAATAAAAAAAAGTAAAAAATTCAGCACTCTGTGTAATATGAGAAATGAGTCGGTCAGAGTAAAAGTTCAAGAAGTAAATAAGCATTACTTAAAAGTATTTGTTTTCGGTGAAAATGAAACTGGTATTACAAACTGCAACCTAAGAACCTTGAAAAACGCAATCAAGAAGTATGATGGATGACACCGTGCCTTTAATGACTTGAAAGGGATTTAATGCTAGCAAGCAAGCGAATGATATGTTACTAAACTCACACTTTGTACACAATACAAATGGTAAAAACGTAAGATAACTTTTGCCTCTAATTTAGGAGAGACAACAATGAGAATGATATCATACATCTCATTCAAACTTTCTCCTCTCCTCCTTTAAAATAAACAATAAGATGGATTGAGTGCATTTTAAGCAAATATTTATGCATTTTCATTATAAAGGCTGCAATTATACATCCTTCTCATTGGAAAAAAGACACAAATACCAATTACGCTTATGCCCATGATCTTTGACGTCATAGGTGCTTCAACAAGGCCATGGTCAATCTCGCGGAGGCGTTACAGATGTATTTCCTTTTCGTTGGTGACCTTCTTTTCGCGGCAATTGCATTTTACAAAACATTAAACGGGAGTTCGATGTTTAAAAGTTGGGACCGTCTACTATGTTTCACAATTTTTCTTACTTAAATAACTAAAATTTGAAGATGTATTGAAATTAAATATATTTTGTGACTTTTCAAACTGCCCTTCCATTCAGTTAAATATGAAAGAAATAAGCTGAAAATTTTCATTTAGCAATATTTCAACACCTATTTTCGTTATAAAAAGAAATTTAATTTTAAAGAAACTCTGAAAGGCTTTTAGATTTTGACGTCGCACCGGTGGGTTTGTTAAGGTATTTTTATCATCTCGCTGAGCTTACAGTTTACCAACCTGTTCTTGGACTCGCTTCTGCTAACAAAACTTTCTTTGTCTTTTTGACTTTATCAAACATTGCTTTCTTCGCAGTCACGTCACATAAAATTCAACAGTGAAATCCCAAAATTTTTAAAACAATATATTTTTGGAATTTCCAATAGCGTGTTAATTGTTGCCATACATTTTTTCTATTTTTTTAGTCTTTCTTCAATTCATCTTATCAGTGTTCAGTTTTATTATCAATAAGACTTTTGTAACTTGTTTTTTAACTTTATTATTAAACAACACTTCTGTATCGCTTACGGAACATAAAATTCAACAGCAAAATCACAAAACTTTTCAATGCAGCATTTATTTAGAACTCCCGATACGGGATTTCCATTAATTTTTTTCAGTCTTTTTTCAGCTCAGCATATCGAATCTGTTTTCTTAATAAGATGATTTAGGTAACTTTTTTCCTCTTTTATTATTAACTCTGTCTTTTTAACTTTATTTATTAAATATTACTTTCTTTGCACTTAAGTTACATAAAATTGTACAGAAAAATCACAAAAGTTTTAAAAAAGAAGTACATCTTTAAATTTCTGATAGAATGTTATGTGTTTCTATACTTTTTTTATATTTATAATATTATTTCTTTAATGCGATAATACTGGGTGGTAACATTCTTTAACTTCAAAAGTGCTACGGACACAAATGTGAAGAATGAGACTAACAGCACCTCTGGTGTTTAAAAAATAAATAAAAAATAAAAAGTTGAAGAAACATTATTCTCAAAAACATAAGATATCGGATTGTAAAAATTCTTGTTTCCTAATACTCTGCACTGGAAAATAATGTTTCCCCTTTAAGAGGTGACTGGTAACAGCAAATTAAATCCAATCAAAGTCATCAGACACAAGAGTTTCCATTTGAGAATATTTTGATATTTAGGATGATATTATTTTCAGAAACGTTTACATTAAGAAAATATCAACACAAATGGTATTTTTTTCTTGTACGTTATTCAAACTGATGAACTTCGCTTGTTAAATGTGCTGAACAAAATTCATAGACACTTAAAATATTTAGCCTGGCAGCAAAGTGTCTTTGAGTTAAAAAGTGTATGATCGGTCTCCTGGCTCGATTCCGGCGATAGCGCAGTTGATTTTTCCCATTCCTGCAAAAATAGTCTAAAGTGGAGCCTCAAATCTTATACAGTGGTTGCTCTTTAAATGGTGGAGTATGTAAAAAATTTTAGTATTACGTTTGAGCGTACGCTTGTAATATAGAGGTTAGCATATCGAACTGTCATTGGAAAACCCGTGGTTCTTTTCCCAGGGAGCGCAAGGCTGCTTTGTCACTGAAAGATTCTTTAAAGCAAATTCGTAAAGTGCCGCATGGAAGTTATCTAACAGTGGAGGGTCCCTTGGGAGCGGTAACTGTATTTTTCTTTGCAGCTAATTCCAGGCTGCATCGCTAAGCTACTTGCTGTTATTACAAGTAACCACGCTGAATTGCTATTGTTCAGCGCTGTTATAAATAATAGTACCGAACTGCGCTATTATTACAAAAAGGCATGTTCAATTATAGCTGCATTGCTACTGTTCAGTACTGGCTTTTCAGTAGGTCGCAAGAAGCTACAGACCACCACCTCTTTTGTTTCTTTTGTTTTACGTTATCTTACCTTACCTTTTGTTAAGGGCACTTACGTATTAACGCAATCACCTTAGTGCAGTCTGGTGATTTTTTACAGATGAAAAGATAAACCATTTCCGCGGCATGTTAAAAAAAATTCCAAATTATCGATATTTACTGTAAGTTGGCAGCCCCTTCCCTTGGAATAGTATCTAGGTCGAACTACCATTATTCAGAGATTTTACCGCTCGGTTTGTGGTAGGCCATAGAGCGACTGAACTGCGATGTACCTGTTCTTGATATTATAATGCTAGGACGGGCCAATGTTCCGTAAAAACTGTACGTGGTTGCTTAAAAACATCTGAAGAAATCGCGGCCGGTGGCTATCCCCTACCTAATGCAATTTTTCAGCGGGATAACGCCCGACCACAGACTGCTCGCATCTGCCAACATGCTCTGCAAGGTATGCAGATGCTTCCCTGGCCAACGTACTCCCTGACCTGTCACCAATCGAACATGTGTGGGATGTGATTGGACGCCGTTTGCAGGCTCTGTCTCTGCCTCGTTCAGAAGACGAACTGTGGCAAATGGTTGAAATGAAATAGAGAGCCATCCCTCAGGACACCATCCGCACTCTTATTGAATCTATGCCTAGACGTGTTTCTTCGTGCATAGCTGTCCGCGGTAAACGGCTGACATCACGTAGTGGGGAGACGGCGCTAAACCAATTAACCAAATGGTAAAGGTGTGGTGCCCGTCTTCCCCGTTCCTAAATCCTAAATCCCACTGAGCCGAAGCCGTTCTCGCTCTGTATTCTGACTATCATTTTGAAATAATGATCACTTATTGCTGCTTGCTGTCTCTGTCTTTTTTCCAAATTTCATCGCTTTCTGGCCACTCCTTCTGGGTGTTGCATGTTCAATGTCGAGCAGTGTATTTTCCGCTGCATTGTTCTTCGACTTAAGAGTATCGTAATTTAAATATTCTGGTGATTATTTTTGTGCTTCGATTTTTCGCCAGATCTTCAGCTTTTGGCGATATCTGAATCTGGTCCCGATGTCAGAAGAATACCTTTCAGTTACTTAAAGTTGTAATTACAATACAATTACAGTTAAAAAAATTGCAATGTAACTGTATTATAATTTGAATCATTATAACGCAATCTTATTACAATTTGTACAATCACAACGTAATTGTATTATAAATGAAGCAATTACTAATTACAATGCATAATTATAATCGAATTAGTTATACTTGCAGTTGCATTACAAAGTCGCAGTTGTAATTTTCTTTATGTACACTGCCCCCCCCCCAAAAAATGGGACAATTCTATATCTCCCGTTCTACTGGCCCGATTGACGAAACTCAAATTGCGTTTTTCTTGTCTCGAAAGTGCGACTTAGGATATATATTAGATTTATATATAGCTTTGTTCTAACAAAGGTATTTTGACACAAAATCGGACTTTTTCTGAAATTACATGCCATTTGTTTCCATATTTCGATTCTACGACTCAAATTATGCCTAAATATTAAATTTTGTAAAATTTGATGCAAAATTTACGGAGAAATTCAAAAATTTAGCTTGCCACATGTTTTTTTCAGTTTATGCCAAGAATAATTCGCTTGGCGAACTTATTAATATATGGCAACCTATTTTCCTTTCCCTTTTTACATTGCGCACGAGGGAAAAATAGTCACATCGTTCCTATTTTCAAATAATTTTAACAAAGTGCCTAAACCACATTTGATGTCTTGTCGCTTTCAACAAATATGCCAAATTTCAAAACGCGCCAATATATAAATTCACGTACATCTTCGGAAATTTTGAGTAAAAAAACTCTCATTTTTTGTAGGTATGCTTAAAAATACATCTACTTTAAGATCACGGTAAAAATTTTATAGACTATGATTCAAAATGTTTTTTCGAAAAATTTATAAAAATTATCTAAAAATACAAATTTAAAAAATAAAACATAAAAAATGGGCTTATTCTATTTGGAATGAATCTAAATTTCGAAATTTGAAAGGAAGAATCAAATAAGTTTAATAAAAAGGAGAGATTAATAAATATATACCAAATTCAATTAACATTGAGGAGCTAAAATCTTGAGAGCTAATCTTTTAAAAACTACTCGTGCGATTTCTACAGAACTTGGCAGTTTGGCATAATTTGAGTAGTAAATTCGAAATATGAAGAAAGATTGGCATGTCATTTCAGAAAAAGTCCGATTTTGTGTCAAAATACCTATATTCGAACAATGCTATGTATAAATCTAATACATATCCTAAGTCGCGCTTTCGAGACATGAGAAACGCAAGATGAATTTCGTCAATCGGCCGAGTAGAGCTGGAGATATAAAACTGTCCATTTTATTTCCGCAGTGTACATTAACTATTCCTTATTTATTAAAACTCCAATTAATTCAAATATAAATGCATTTATAACATAATATCATTTAGAATTACAATGCACCTATAACTGCAGATATAAAATTAAAATATATCAGCGAAAGCATATTTTTTAAGCTTTTTATTCTTAAGCTACTAGGTTAAGACTTTTTTGGATAATGGTAGATTAATTCGAGTTCGAATTCCAGTGAGCAATCGAGATGTTTGAGTATCTTGGGTTTTTTTCTTTCGTGAATACAAACCAATTTTCATTTGAAAATTCCCCATAGGTCATAGGTCATCTTCCTAAATCATGAGTGTTCGATCCGAAGATCTTTACTCATCCATAATCTCTTTTAACAATCCTAGAATGAAGTGAAAACTTGTCTAATCCGATAAAAGGAAAAACATCTGCACTTTAGTGCTGGAAACTTCCGGAACGGCGTATCTAACTCGGGCATATCTTGTGACGAAACGATAGCTATCTCATGGCGGAAAACTGAAAATTCCCCACGAAGACATACTGACTCCTTCATGCTTTGCCGCATTCATTTAAACAAACAATCAACTCCTACTTTTGCTTAACAAACGGGCACTTATATATTTTTATGCAAAATATTTTCTACATAAACAATTCTCTCCTTAATTATTTATTGCAAATGTGCTTTGTATTTAATAAAAGCCAAATTCATAGTTAATATACCATTACTACAAATTTCAGTTTACACCTTAATTAAGCAGGAGGGTCTCGGGGAGAAAATAATGCCATTTTCCAGCCGACAGCTGTCATTCGCAGACATTTCTTACTATATTATGCTTGCTTATTTCTACCTGAAGCTACAGTAGATAGTTCGAGAAGGTAGATCTTTTTGTAAAACGCAGACCCTGGACAAGGGTGAGGTAAGTGCGGCAGTTGCCTCAGATGAATAACTAAAAGGAGAGACAAATTGGTTACGGAAATTTAGAAATTGGTTGCAAGAAAAAGATTATGATTGTTAACATTCAGCTTTGAACATCAAGAAGCACCGTTTTAAAATATTACTTTTGATGAGTATGAAAGTGGACAGATATAGATATTTTACTGCACATAGGGAGCGCGCAATTGCTTCGTTGCCTCAGATGAAAAAATATCTAACTAAGGATCTGGTAAAACATAACGTCTTCCCTACAAGTTCCAATTCACTCAGTGGTTATGCAGGATAGTCTTGTATTGAAAACACTGCTTTTTTTTACCGGCAGTTGTCTTCTTCAGATACTTAATGAAAATATTAGTCTTGTTTATTTCTACCTGAAGCTATGGAAAATAGTTCGGCTGGTTCATCCAGTTATAGAAAAATAATTTAACTATTGACTGAAAATGTGGGTTATGTTTAATAAAAGCTTATTTCATTGTTAGTATCATTACTGCAAGTTGGAGATCATTCAATAATTATGCAGGATGGTCTCTGGTGGAATACAAGACTATTTTTCTGCATTCAATGACCATCAGAATCAGAGCGGTAAGATCACTAACATTACTAGTTCGAATCTAGTTTAAATCTAAGCGAACAGGTTTGGCTGAATTGGCGTTTTCGCGGTTTGCCCATCGTAATGTGAATACCAACCAGTTTCCTTTAGAAAGCCCTCCGCTGAAGCATCTCCCTCTTAGGGCAGGTAGCCTTGTAAGATTTGTCATAACACATATAACCTAATCTTCTGTCGGAAAAGTCATTTACAGGCACTTAATAAAATTATGCTTCTTTATTTTTATCTAAAGCTCTGGAAAATAAATCGTACAGTTATTAATATTTTTTAACTATTTACTGAAAATAAATATTGTATATAATAATAAACTAATTTGCAATCAATACTATTACTGAAAATTTTAGTACACAGAGTAATTAATCAGGATAATTATAGATTAGAATTATTTTTCTGCCAGTTAAGGAGAACAGAAATTCAGTTGCATAAAACTGTGAAAAATAGTTTAGCCCTCCTACGAATCCCTTTGTTGAAACGGGAACACAAAACGAAGCTTTCGTGATTTTTTCCTGTATAATAAAATATAAATAAAAAAGGAGCAGTTTCTTTAACAAAACCTCCGCAAAAGCATTCTTTTCTCTTAATCGAATATTTCAAACCCATAAATCTTTCTGCGAACATCATAAGCACGCATATTTTACTTAACAAAGATATTCGAATTTAGTTCTATATGAAACAGCCGAAATTATTTCCTGTAAATATATTCCTTTTTGACTATACTTCTTTCACATATTTACTGAAAAATGCGTTCTATTTAATAAAGGATTAGTTAATAATTTACATTTCTATTACAAACTGCAGTACATGTAGAATTTCAATAGTATGATTTCAGATGGAAAATATTAATAATTTTCTTATTGGCGTTTTTTACTTTTGTTATTTAACAATTTGTTAACCATTTCGGATCTACTGAAATTTACTGCAATTTTCAATTATGGTTACGATTTCCAAGCTCTGTAATTGAAATTAATTGCATAATCTAATTACACTGTAAATATAATATAATTGGAACTGCAATTATATTATATTCCCAGTGTAAGTAGCTACACTCTCCGTTAAAATTCCCTTCCCTATTCTCATATTGTTTCTAGCATTCTCTCTGAGTGACGCTTTAACCGTTTTGCATTTTTGCACCGGTGCGCTAGAAAAAAAGAAAGATATTTTAATCATCCCTCGGAACAGTAACACTGTATCATATATTCAGGGCTTAACTTCAGCCAGAGGCCAATTGCACTGTTTCTTAGTTTTTGAGTAAAATTGTAATTCCAGCCGGACCCCAAATAAAACGAGGTCCAATATTTTAACTATTTATCATTAATTTAATAATTTATTAAATTTTCATTTATCTCTTTATATTTTCTTTAAGCTTAATTTTAACGTAATTATTTTAACTATTTATTATTTTATTCATTTATCTTTTCCCTTCTTTCCGATGGCCTTCTATTGGGCTCTTGCAGTTCCAATTTTCGAAATTAAACTATGATTTAAACATAATCACAACAGAATAGGAACTTCTTAAATTTTCAACTGAATGTTTCACAGGCATGCAGGCGTCTAGGTTTATTGAAATACCTGAAATTCTCATCCATGAACACACACTTTCACAACGGTACATAGGACCCTATGCTGTGTTTTTCGAAGCCTCATGGAGCGCTAGCAAAAGCTAAGCATCCATTTTGCGTTGTTTTCCAACGCCCCTGTGGAACTGCTTGCGCTTTTTGATTTAATCCGGTTATTAGGCGGGACTTAGGGTTTGTTTTCTCTACATCAAAGTGCCACAGGCATGATTCTGAAGTTGATCTGACTGATAGTAGCTTAGGGGATGTCAGGTAAGTAAAATAAGTAATATACAGTGGATAAGAAAAGTATTGGTAATTGCCGATAATTGATCATATTAGCTACCAAAGGAAATGTTTGACAATTTTAGCTGGACATAATGAACACAGGAGGCAACAAATACACAAATCTAATGAAACTCGTTTTAATATACCTTTTATATAAAATATACAAAAAAACGTAAATTTGCATGTCAACAAAGTATTGGCAAGATCATACAGCAAAATGTGGGAAAAAATTTAATACTTTGTATTCATACCTTTTGCATCTATAACGGCTTGTAATCTATTTCTCATAGAGAAAACCAAAGTCCTGGTTGTTGGAAAAGCCCTGTTGCGAATTGTTTGCTACTCTTTGCAGGAGTATACGCTTAAGTTCATCTTTACACGAAATTTTATGTTGCCTGACTTCTAGGTCCAATTTGTGCCATAAATTTTCAATTGGATTAATATCAGGGGATTGAGGCGGTGTCTTTAACTGCGAGGAGCGTTAAAGAGTAACTATTGCCAGATGATGTTTACTGTATCCTTAGGGTCACTGTCCTGTTGAAACACAAATGATGTTCCTAAGCGAAGTTTTTGGGCACTTAATTTCATGTTATAGCGCAAAATGTCAATGTACGTGCGTGATGTCATAATACCATCAACGAAGCACAGGTTACCAGTTCCGTTTGCTGCCATACAGCCCCAAACTACGACGCTCCCTCCACCATGTTTTACAGTCGGTATTAAATATTGTTTTTTCAGTTCTATGTTAGACTTTTCCACACATTTTGTCGCCCATCACTCTCGAAAATGTTAAACTTCGGGCAAAATAACAGTGTTCGAAAATTCTTCTGATAAATTAAAATGAGATTTTGCAAAATCTAATCCCTTCCTCCTGTTTATTTCTGAAATGAAAGGTTTCTTTCTAGCTGCCCTTCCATAATAGCTTCCTCCATGTCAGACATTCCGTATCATCCGTACACTAAAGATTTTATGCGAAGTATTAGCAACATCTTTGGCTAACTAGAGTGCAATTATTTTGGAGTTAACATCTTTAATAATGCCACGTTTTCCCTTGCAGAAAATTTTCGAGGCAGTCCACTTCTATTCCTATTTTCCGTCGATTCTGTCTCTTTGAACTTTTTTACAACACTTCTAGCAGTAAATAAACTTATGTTCGTCTGTATTCCTACAGCACGATAAATTAAACTCTCATTTCTGGGCCGAATAATCATGTTTTTAACATTAACATCCAATTCCTTCGATTTCGAAGCCATTTTATCACAGTATTAGCAAAATAACGTTTTAAAAGTTCTGAAGTAGCATTGCAGACTTTATATTAACAGGATTTCTTATCAGTCTAAACACGTGACAACGTAATAAAATTTCCATAGCAGTTAGAACTTTGCCAATACTTTTTTGACATACAAATTTACGTTTTTGTTGTATATTATGTGTAAAAGGCATATTAAATTGAAAGTTTCATTAGATTTGTGCGTTTGTTACCTCCTGCGTTCGTTATGTCCAGCTAAAGTTTTCAAGAATTTCCCTTGTTAGGTAATATGATCAATTATAAGCAACTGCCAACACTTTTTTACCCACTGTATCTACAAGCAGCTAACAGTTATCAGCAACTAGAAGCTAAGGGTTATATATCTTAAGCAAGTCAATACTAATGGAAGTAAGGCATCTTCCTTTCAGTTACGCGTAAGTACACTGCGCAAAAAAAAGGACAGTTCTATATCTTCCTTTCTACAGGGTCGATTGAAGAAATTCAAATTGTGTTTTTCACGTCTCGAAAGCGCGACATAGGATTTATATATAGCATAATTCTAACATAGGTATTTTGACACAAAATCGGACTTTTCTGAAATGAGATGTCAATTTTTCCCGTATTTCGATTGCACGACTCAAATTATGCCTAAATATTAAATTTTGTAAAGTTTGATGCGAAATCTACGGAGAAACTCAAAAATTTATCTTCGCTTATTTTTTTCAGTTTTCGCCAAGAATAATTTACTTGGCGAACTTCTTAATTTATAACAACCTATTATCCTTTTCTTTTTTTCATCGCAGACGAGCGGGAAAAAGTTATCCTTCATACTCACAAATAATTTTAACGAAGTGTGTAAACCACATTTGTGCTATTATCGTTTTTAAGAAATATGCCAAATTTCACGTATAGCTTAGGAAATTTTGAATAAAATAATCTAATTTTTTGCAAGTATGTTTAGAAATACATCTACTTTAAGATGATGGTAAGATTATAATTCAAATTTTGTTTCGAAAAATTTATAAAAATTCTAAAATATAAATTTTAAAAATAAATCATAAAAAATGGGCGAATTTTATCAGGAATGAACCTAAATTTCGAAATGTGAAAGAATGAATCGAGTAATTTTAATGAAAAAGAGGTATTAGTAAATATATATAAAATTCAATTAACATTGAGGAGCTAAAATTTTGAGAGCTAATTTTTTAAAACTACTCGTGCGATTTTTATAAAATTTGGTAGCTTGGCATAATTTTGAGTCGTAGAATCGAAATATGGAATAAAATTGGCATGTCATTTTAGAAAAAGTCCGATTTTGTCTCAAAATACCTATATTAGAACAATGCTATATGTATAAAAATAGGTAGATATAAAAATAATAGATATAGAACTGTGTTTTTTTTTTCGCAGTGTACCTTGCAGCTTTCAGATTACCTTTAAAAATATTTAATTTGTCCAATTTCTTAGGTGACGAGGAAAGTCTTTCAAACTCGATCTCTCAATTTTTCTGCTAAAATATGTTAATCTGCTCATCTAGTACATAACAGTAAAAATATTAGCTGCTAATATTCTAAAAAGATTCTACATACAGATAAGCAGTTAAAAATCTTTAAAAAGAACGAAATTTGGCGATACAGTGATATATGGCGACTTAAAATTTTCAGAATTAACTTCCGAAAATTTAGACAGTCGATCAATATATGCAACGGAAACAATTAATGAAATAATAAAAAGTGAAAGATACATATTATGGCTTAAATGCGCAGTAACTTAAAATGAAAGATTAAATAGAATTGGCGGAAATTTTATCTTTGAAATACTAGGCCAGAAAGCAAACAATTCTGGAAAGTATTTCGTTATGGATAAATGCATCATACTGTAGTCATTTTAATACAATTCAAATTCTACACATTTTACATTGTTTCCTACAGATTGAATGGGTAAGCTGCATAGGAGTTTTCGTACTTTTCCCCATGGGTAGCATGAATAAGCTAGTTTCTCTTAAAAAGACCCCTGTTTTTCTAAAAATGTTCCCACCATTACCACTTTTGGAGCTCTTTCTACCAATGAAAGAAGTGTTACAACTTCTCGTCTGCATAGATTTGCTTTGAGCATATTGTTAACATTTCTTTTCTAGCCCGTCTTATACTAGGCTATGATTTTACTGCATTTTCCTTGTAACCCTGTGGTATATGAGTGATGCTTTTAGTCCTTCCCCCCTCAGATTCCTTATTGACTAAACCTCTATGAATTTACTTTCGTATGTAATATCCGATTAATTTTCAGAGCTAGTCTTTTTAGCTGATGAGGCAATAATTTCTTCTATTATTTCGTCAACCACGATTTTCCTCGGACTTTCATATTCTTTTAAAATCTCACAAATCAGTTTTTTTTTCCAGTTTAATGTTACCTTGGATACGGTCTGGTAATTTCAGATGTCTGCTGCATAATTTTGAAACAACATCCAGACCACATTGTAAATATTTATACTTCCAAGCTAAATTTCCATTTTGTTTATGATAAATCGATATGTATTCGAAAGGTTATTTATAAAGACTATTTTGAATTTTATTTAAATTATTTATGCTAAAAAGTGCTGTATAAAATGCAAGTGTTCGAATTTTACTTCGAACTACTGTAATTTCTGCACTTTGCATGGCATCCTCTAAATACAAAGAAATACCGATGACGGCGTTTGAAATTTTCCAAGTCTCAGTTGTTTTGCCGATCTCGAATTCTGATGGTGATAGTGAATTAGATAATTTATTGCGGTACTTCTTTCTTATGGCGACTCTCGAGATTAAATCGCCAGTCAACCGAGATATCTCGCCAAAATCTGGCTATGTATTCTTATACTTCGCCACGTAATCGTGTATTAGCACCGTGTTGCATTTTCGCTCTCGCCGCTTGTTCTTGTATTATTCATTTTTGATGCGGTTTCCGAATTCGCGTTTTTTATTTAAAAGTATATTCATGGCATTTTTTTTTACAAACAAAAATGGCCACAACGTGAAACTTTATGTTAATGATGAAACCATTTGGAGGTTCAGTGTTAAAAATTGCAAAAAGAAGGCACTCCTGCTTGTTGGAAATTGGTTCAGTGGTTCCAGAATATCGTTCGTCCCTGCTATTAGTTTTATGTATCCTTGGGCAGAAGAGCTGACTTCTATGAAATTGTGTAACAAACAGCTTAATATGAGTATGAAAAGGCTGCAGTTCATTGGAACAATTATATGCGATAAAAGGATAAGAATTCTTTAAAATACGGTTAGTCTATATTTTAGAGTGCCCCTTGGATTATCGCCAAATTGCTGTTTCATTTATGGTAACCTGAGTATTTGAATATTATGGAAACCCTATTATGACGTGATTGGTTGCGTGATTGCGGTGAATTTGACTGATGGGAAAATATTTGTAAGGGCTTACTTCTGCGTTGGATGTCAGTTAGGAAGTAAGTTGCTTATTTTATGCTGTACACCGTAAAATGTATGTGATGAGATTAATGTGAAGTTTCAGCACGATTTGGAAGGAAAGGGAAAAAAGCATTAATTGATTGTGTAAAAGAAGGTTTACTTAATTGTTATTATAAGTGTTCTGTTTGTACGAAGAAAATGTGTATGGTCGAACGTAAAGATCGTTCAGATGGCTTTGAATGGGTTTGTCGCAAGAAAGGTTCATGAAAGAAATGCCACCGACAGTCCGGGACTACTGAGGATATTTTTTACTCTTATTTTTGTGAATTTATGTGGTGACACAGTATGCATATTCTAGTTCAAATAATTTTAGGATGCTGTTAAGGAATTTTGTGTGCCACAGACTGAAGACACAGAAATTTCTAAATATGGTCAGTCGATATTTTCTTTTTGTAATGCATATGTATTTCCTTTTTTATGTTATTTCATTGTGTGATTTAAAATGCAATTCATTGAGCTTCGATTATCTACAAATTTTGTTCAATTTTGGTGATGAGTAACTTTGTTTTAACATTGTATGACGTCATCATTCTCCTGATTTTTTTAAGTGAAAATAGATCGATGTGTACATAGACAAAGCCAGGGGAGCGCGCAATGGCAAGTTTGTGCAATTCTGTGATTTTTTTAAGTGAAAACAGATCGATTTGTACATGGACACCGAGTTTGTGCAGTTCTTTGACTTCTTATTTTGGTTTTGTGTGGCGTCCATCTTGAAATTGTGCCTTGCCGGCAAGTCGCCAATTTTCGCCAATAGACAACCTGAAATATATTTTTACCTAAAATACTCTTAGAAAGTGATATGTGCGTATTATTGTTGATGTTATATACTGTGTTGTTTATTTTTACATTCGCGCTTCACAAACTTGGCGAAATTATAGCTGAGATCTTGGAGCAAACCTAAAATCGCCAAATATGATTTGGGCGGCTGTAACAAAGAAGTACAGCGAGCAATAAAAGGGACAGTTCTATATCTCCCGTTCTACTGGCTGATTGACGAAATTCAACTTGCGATTTTCATGCCTCGAAAGAGCGACTTAACGTCAAATGTGGTTTACGCACTTTGTCAAAATTGTTTTAAAGTATGAACAATATTATTTTTTCCCGCTCGTCTGCAATTCAAAAGAGAAAAGGAAAATTGGGTTGCAATAAATTAAGAAGTTCGCCAAGTAAATTTTTCTTGGCGCAAACTTAAAAAATACGCCAAGATAAAGTTTTGAATTTCTCAGTAAATTTCACACCAAACTTTACAAAATTCAATATTTAGGCATAATTTGAGCCGAAGAATGGAAATATGGGAAAAAATTTACAGTTATCCGCATCTCCACGAAAAGATACCAACTTTGCAACATTTGCTTGGTTAATCTTTACGGCCCAAGTGTATTACTATATTCATTAAAAATAATAAAACGGAACGTTTCATAAAAAGACAAGAAATTTTATGGAAAAAACAAAAATACCTATTTACAGAGGGAAAGAAAAAGTAATAGTCAGCAAACAGAGTATTAAACATAAAGCGTGTAAATCAACGTATAACCCAAATATATGAGCGGTGCGATCATGCGTGGGTTAGCTATGGCCACATATGTATTCGTCAGTCATGGCAGCTCTGCAAATGTCGAAACTGGGCTTGAGGATAATCAGAAAGTACATATCCAAATTAAAGCATAGCTATTTTGCTTCGTTAGTTAAATTCTGTAACCAAAAATCACTAAATCGAAACATTTAATTTATTTTAGTTCCCAAAATTTCAGTTGCTTAAGCAATTTTCTATACCTGTGTTGTTTACTATTGGGTCAAGGTTTTGGTAAAGCGATAACAGAAATTCTTACTGTATCCGAGTCAGATTTAAGTTATCAGGCTTAAAATGCAATCAAAATATCATTTGTGACGAGGAAAGAATTGCTAACACAGAAAACAAATCCCAAATTTCCTCCCAAAGGAAATCGACATAACGCTAGCAGAAAACAAAAGTTAACAGATTCAGTTACTTCTGGACAATAACAATCAAAATATCATTTTGTTCCTTAAGAGGTCTAGAAATCCTATAATTAAGATAAAAACTTTCCATTTGTAAGGGAAAACGTCACGAATAATATGAAAAAGTAATCAAGGTCGTTCAAAATACGCCACCAGTACTGAAATGAAAGGGGGGGAATTAACGCTCGAAATCAGGAAGGAGATTTAGTTCACGAATAGGCAAGGAAAATAAATGCCCTTGTTACTATATTTTATGTAATTGGGCTTTGAGAACAGAAAAAAGTAAGCTTCAGCTTTGAGCAGGACAGCCAATAAAAGAATTGGCCAGCATCAAGGTCAAGACAAAAGGGAAAAAAAAAAAAGGTGAAAGTCAACATTGCTGCAGATGACTGTAAAGAAATTGAATGAATATATTTAGAAAGAAAGTTTTATAATTGTACGCGATGCGCGGGGGAACATATTATGCGATGCCCTTGAACGTGAATAGTGTAAAAGAACAAACGCTTTCCGAGTTTTGTGCTCCGTAGTCGAATCTCGAAAGAAAATATTAATGAGAACAAGCTTTAATAAGTTTTCAGAAAGGATAAAAAGGAATCTTGGCCACTGCTACTTTAGGTCTCATTATCTTAAAATAGTATTTCAATTTCAAATCAATTTGCAAGTTACAAAACATACGCAAGTACTTTAATTCAATTTCTGCAGTACCCAGGACCAATACGAAAAGCTTTGGTTTGTTTGATCAAGGCAAACAATCTGCCTAAACGAAGGGATGCCATCATCGAGGACTTTCTGAAAGAAACTAGCTCATACCCACGTTATACATGAGGAAAGCCAGGGAAGCACCCATTCAGCTAGTTCATTCGACTGGAAATTACCCAGGTCAAACTACCAGTGTTCAGCGACTTTACCGCTAGGCCGCTGTTGAGCGTTCAGTACGAAAAGAAGAAAATATGTTCACTAAGATGTAAAAAATTTAGCTCCCACTTCATATGTAAAAGCGTGAACCAACTACAAGCTGTCAGATCCTTATGTTAGTTCGAATACTTGCTTTCCCTTTATTTTCTTAATAAAATTACCTCCTCATGATACCTTTATGTGAGATGGCACACTTAGACGATGAATACAAAAGACCTTGAGTAGCAAAATTCTAACAATTAGCTGCTATTAATGAATGATCATCAACCGATCAATTAATGAATGATCATCAACCGATCAATTAATGAATGATCATCAACCGATCAATTAATGAATGATCATCAACCGATCAATTAATGAATGATCATCAACATAGACTTTTCCTATGAAATAAGAGTCCTGGCAAGAATTTTTAAGCAATCTCGATATCCATTAGTATCTTAAAAACTTCACCAATTCAATCACATGCCTGTTTATATTCAGCACTTAAAAAACGCAAATAACAAACGCAATTTCAAACACTTGAAATAAATAAACACTTTGCATAAATAGACGCTGAAGGACTTTGTGGATTCAAGCCTAATTAAGCCATTTCATTCTTTTGTTTAAGAAGTGAAATATCGTTTTCTCTGCAAGAGTTTTGAAGTGCACAACATCTTTATTTCTTTTGCCTATGAATGAATCTTCTTACAATGTAATATACAGTCAACTTCTTTGATTTTTCAATGGCAGCAAAATGTTTTAAACATTGGGTAAACCATTTGTCCAAAAAGTAAAATAAACGATTTCTCGTGAGTTTTAAGCTTGAAGCTTTACACTTTCATCTGAGCTCGCCAATTGCATATTCTTCTGGCGAACGTTGCATTATAGTTGCACTATGCAAAAAAGCGAATATAAAAGAATAGGGAAGCTCGTAAATAACGTACTGGAATCATTTTATTTTATGAATATCAATTTATTTTTTAACTGCTTCTCATAACTGAATGATTTTTTCTCAAACTCATGTCTGAATGATATTGTTTACGCAATAGGCAGATAGCCCTCCGTGCTTTGCCATACTTAAAATAAATCGAATAGTGTACACCAACACCTACATCAGATAACATGTATACGAGCCAGTTTCCCTTAGAAAGTTCTTCACGAAGGCATCCCCCTTAGGCAGGTAGCTCTCGATGCTTTGCCATAATCACATAAACTAAGCATCACATAAAAGTCAATATTTTAAAACCTTTGTTCTATTTAACGTGTTTGGCTGAAAACATAAAGTTCTAAATACAACAAAATTGCTAAAATAGATTAATGTCTCTCATCACACATTTTAGACCATTCTTTGAAGCCGAAAATAAGAAGTATAACTTAAATCGCATAAGAAATGAATGAATACTAGTTGAATTAAAAAATTAAGGAAATAGTTCTAAGGCTTTAACTATCATTAGTTTATTTATTTATTTGTTACTATAGCTTACTTGAATTGCTATGAACAGCGTACATTTTTAGTCTCAAACTAATGAAGTAAAATATCATAAATGAAACAAATTCTTTTCTAAAAACAGATTCCAAAGCACTTATTTTTAATAGTGTAAAATAAACATTCTCTTTGAACAACCAGGAAGAAATAACAGAAACTTTTGTATGTTAGAGGCTGCTATTACTCTAAATGAAAGCTGAGCTGTGTGCTTGCACCAGATATTTCCAACGATGCGGAGGACGCAAATAGCATTACCAATATTTATTGCAAGTAGTCAGTAATCACGCCGTCGTCAGTATTAGTACACTCGATTTTAAGCGATTCTTTGTTTGGAATTTGAATATTAGAAAGATTTGTAGACTTTAATATGGCGCTTTTCAATGGAATGCTCTAAAACAAATATCACTCCTAATGTATACATGCATCCAACTGTGTCCGCCTGCAACAGAGTTGCCAGGTTTACAAAAACACTTCATGTATTATATCAGCAGATGTTCCGAACACTAAATGTTTCTGAAGAAATTAAGGCTGATTTTAAAAGAATTACCGGCGCGAACCTTTTTCCCCTAGCTGGGAGGAAAACGGTTTGTAAGAAAATTGCAGAAAGAAAGAAAGTTTGTAAGAAAATTAAGAAAACGGTTTGTAAATTTTTCAAGGAATTATATCATGCATGAACATCTCTATATATAGCTGATATACTAATATATGGATGAAATAAGAGCTCCAACTACTCAATAGAACTTTACTGAATATGATCCGATCATGTAAAATTAGATGTTTTGAATTAATGAATGAAATTAGGCTGATGCGAAATCACCGCTCGTCCGTAAATAGCTTTCGTGTACTCAAGTATATTATATATATGCGGTCTAATCTTTCCTGAATATGATTTTTTAAATATTGTTGCGTTGTGCGGGTTCGTGGATTGGGAGTGATCGATGACGATACTTAATGAAGAATCAAAACACAGTTTATTTAGCCAGTATTACTCAGGACAGTTCCAAAATCATCTTTACAGTAGTCGAAAAACTACGACAACAGGAATGTTGTCGTAGTTGAAAGGCTGAAACAATCAGGAACGCAGCCTTCAGACTATCAGGCTATAACGGTGAAGACAGCTTCACGGAAATACAACTCCCGGCTCGATTGCTTTCGAAGCTCAATACATTCAAGATAAAACTCGACTATACACTGCTACTCCGCATGCAGGCAGGGTTTATATAGCTTGCCTTCGAAAACATTCTGGAGTAAACCGGAAAGAATTCGTTCTAGAATGTTCTCGTTCCGTCTATGGCATATCGCCGATTTTGTCGCCAAATCTGGCAACCCTGTCTCTTCTTGCCATTTCCCGGCAACCATAATCCAGCTTTGCGGGGAAGCTATCTTATTGCAGCTGGGAATTTCGCAACAATATTAATATTAAAAATCGAAACTGAAAGGTGCGATTAGGAATTGTTTTGCTGCACAGGTACAGAAATTTCAATCTCTTGGGGTACACCATGCGATGACTTGGCGTGGATAGATAAAACTTTTATCCCTACCGGAAGGATAAGATTAAAATACTATCTTTAGTCCTAAGGTTATCTCTGAAGATTTTATTGATCATAGGAATTTAAAGCTGTTATTACCTCTCTTTAAAACGAAACTTACCATATTTTAATAGTTCTCCAACATAACAGACCGATAGATCATCAAACAGAAAATCCTATAGGCCGTTCAATAAATTGAAAATTTAAATGCGTGCAGTAATCTAGAACTGTAATCATTTTTACGTCCAGATATATTTACTCAGGGAAATTCAAACTTTTTCGGAGTGTTGGTTATAATTTGCCAAACTAATGTTAATTATTTCGATCGCACATGAAGATGAACTCTGACATATTTCATTTGGAAATCAGTTATCTCTGCCCATGTAATATAAATTCATTTATTTAAAAACATCTGGAATCACAGAGATTTTTTCAAGTGTACTCCTTAAATTCATATTTTATGCTCTTAAAAAACCGTAACTCGAAAATTTGTGTTAAATTTCTTGAGTTATTTCAGTGAGCTAACTTCGCAGTAATCAAGTAACGGTAACCGGTAAAGATCCCGTAAATGAAACGTACCGTACGAAAATTTGTCCTTGAGTGTAAAAAACAGCAGCTTCTGTGTTGTAAACGAGGAAACGTTTTTAAACAAGCTGAACGTTGGGAAACTCCTTCGCTCAGCCGGATGTGAAAACAATTTTCCAAACACGAATGAGTTTCTAAATCCTTCATTTACCTAATAGACCTCTCTTATTTTCAAATCTTGCACTTTTACGACAATGAAAGCTACCTCGAGAATAGTGCACGCAAAAACTCTCCTAATTTAATAGGATCTAGGGATAAACATCTCACTTCTAAAGGAATTTTTTCTCGTGTAATCGCTTTAAAATAGCAAATGCATAAAGGAAAATATATATAACCAAACAGTTTTAATGAACTGGAATACAGCTCATAAAACAGATCCCCTAATGATTCACTATAGCTCTTACCACTATGTGATACTAAGGATCGTAGTCAGTTTGTCGGAGATGCTAGTGTTTTCTCATTGAGTACTGCAATTCAGCATCAAAGCAGTGCAATTCAAGAATCCGTAAAAGCATCCAAGATGTTCTCTGACCAAACCAGGAGTGTATTAGAAGAGTAAACAGTTATTAAGTTTTTTCTCTTATAGTTTTGTTTGGAATTCTGCTTCCCTTGTGAAGTCAAAAATCTTGAAAACATAAATTTGTGGTTAATCTGAATAAATGGAAGATAATATTAAGGAAGAGAGGCTTCAAAGTAAGACGTACTCTTTCTATTGTAAAATGCAGTTACTTACTGCCTTTGCGTACGCTTTCCAAATACCCTTTTTCTGTGAGTTACACGTTCTTAATATTAAAAATTGGGGAAAGTTTAATTCTGTTGCTAAAATTCTTGCAGTTCTTTTCAAAGATAAAAACTGGAACTCTTAGTTCAATTTGTTATACAGTTTGAATAAGAGCATACAGTCACTCTACATTCGTGACTAAATTAATCCTTTCATTTTAGTGAAAGGTATCAACTTTAAAATGAAATTTTACTTTTTTTCTCTTCTAATTTTGGTCAAAGGGAGAATTCCAGCCTTTATGTATCATAATCTGCAGAATCCTTTGGAATTCTGTAAACTCTTCTAATCTCTTCACTCCACTGGCATGGCAACAGGCAAAAGTAGCTCAATCCTTTCCTGCAATCGAATCCTGAAAAAAATGGTCATGGTTTAAAAATTTGTTTTAATCCCTTAGCCATTGGTCAGCCTTAGTGTCGGAAAATACTACATTACAAAAATTAGGAAATATATATCAGAAAAACTCATTAAAATATCCTCATTTTCGGTAATGTATCTTACATTTCTATAATATATCTCACAATATATTACATTAAGCTGAAAATCGTTAAAACATTTTCGAAATTAATAATCATGTAGCTTAATTAATGTCCAGAATTGAAAAGATTTAATATAAGGAGTAGCAGATTTGCTGTCGTGTTATGGTTCTCTTCTGCACAATTTAATGACTTGATATTCAAAGTTAAATTCTTAGAGGTAAAATTGCAATAATACAACAATTATAGCAATGATATGAAAATAATAGTTTATACAAACATTTTGTACAGATTTGAGCAAATTATTGCTATTACAATAAATAGTCGAAATGTATCGATAGTCATTGTAATATGCATTTTCTTACAACAGAAAGGAAGATTTTATTAACATAATTAATTGATATTTGCTTTATTTCGTCTGCTTTTAATATCACTTAAAATACAAGTGAAGACTTCTAATCATACCATCCGATTTCAGAAAAAAGATCATCAGAAAGGATATTATCTTACTACATTTTCAAAGACTCAAAACCAACTGCACGAAAGTCCTGCGGCTGGCCATTACTACAAGGAATTAAATTAGGTTACGTTAATTAATTAGGGTAAGACACTTGTTCATTGTCTGCTTTATGATAATTGCTTTCGTGGAAGGCATTTTAATAAATAATGAACAATATATATACACATAAGCCAGTCTAAGAGGAATCAAGCAAACTATTTTAACAGAAATAAGGTCTTCAAACAAACTATCAAAGTATCATAGCTTTAGACAATCATAGGTAGACACCCTTCGGCAAAGAATCTTAAATTTTAAATCGCCATCTTACTTAAATTTACCTTACAAATCTTCAAAAAATCTCAAATGTGTTAAATTTTGATTTAGACAAAGTACGCAAAGGATATACCCACGCTCCATCACAATTTTAAAGCAGACCATAAATGCAAAATGTGAAATTTATGATGCAATTTTTTTTAATTTCGTAAAACAGTTTCAGTGATTATGATAATTCAGAAAAGAAAATTTCTTTCAAACTTCTATGAATAAAAATCATTAATAAAAGCGTTTCAAATAAATCACAACTAAGGCCGAGCGTCTAAATAGACGTCCTAACATCAAAACTTTAGCCTGCACTCTTATCACACGAATCGCAATAGTACTGAAGAAATTCTAAAGCATACTACGTATAACTTATTTTAACATATACTTGATTCATTATAACAACGCAGATTAAGGCTACGTTATTTTTTTATGCAGAGGCTTCTGACGTTAAGAGCAAAATTTTGACGGCACAATAGAATTAGTCTTGATGATTGAATGATTGCTCTTCCTTTACAACCTAATATTATTTTACCTAAGCATATGCGAGGTTGTTAACTTAATTATTTCAACAACAATAAAAGAAACAATTTTCTATCTGCACGGAACTCGGAGAAGATTTCAATTAATATTCTATCAAAATTACAAATGTCAATTTCTGTCATGTTAACTTAAATATTTGCTACCTACCGAGTAGAATAATTAAACACATTATTCAATGCGTTAAGATTTCTGTATTCCTGCACTTCGTTCTGCCAGATAAAAAAAATTGCAGCAACGTATCTCTCGGCTTTCATCCTCAGTAACATTCTAAACTAGTCAAATGCGAAGGATCATATCCTGTATGAGATTTTTAATTTAAATCTTGTTTACCCGTAGTTCCTTACAAATCCTTAGCTTTTAAATAAAAATAAAGATAATCCAGATATGTATTAATAATTACCTTTTCAAAATTGTCGAGAGATTTTTTTGAAAAAATCTCCCTTTTTTTAAATAACATAGTATTATAAGCTGGTATACTTTGAGTCAACTTGAAATGTACTTTTCACTTTCAACTGGACGGCTGATCCACTGGAAACTTAGCATATGAGCCCTAAAGCCCTACTAGGGAAACTGTTATTTTTTTCAACATTCGGGATGTGTGTCCTCAGAAGCAGGTCTTGACCTAATATAAGAGTCTAATATTTGCTCTAAATGGCATAGTTCGTTTAATGGGGAAATCAATTCGAAAGACTAGAAGAGAGAGTTAGTTACAGCTAAGACAACTGAATATTTCCACATTCTATTGCAAGGCGAAGATGAATGAAGGGATGCTGTTTAACGAATACGTAAGAGATGAAGAAAAGAGTTAAGAATGGATGCATGTTTCCCCATGCCTATTTACGTCACACCACGTGTGTTCCGTCAACATACTCACAAAGGGATTGCTCATTATGGCTGAACCAGGGAACTATGTCTCTATGGCTGAACCTGGGATCTAACCATCTCGCTGGTGCTTCAGATGTATTTCCTACCTTGCAAAACCCTTCTTTCAAGATTCGCGTACTTATCAAGACGTGTGGAGTGGCTCCAGCCGCTGATCATATAGACGTTTTAAGGAGCACGTTTGCTCTTGCCCTGTGAAGGGACATCATCGTAAAGGTGAGATACCTTTATGAAAATTATTCTTCAACTTCGAAAAAAAATAAGATGCTATCTGCCTTGTACAAATAAGCTTTTAGTTTGCTACTTTGGTTAACAAGGTAAACAAAAAAATCATATTTGCGTACAAGCTTATGAAGGTTGCTTTTAATTAAATAGGTTTAAAATTAATCTTCGCAAAAGTTTTTCTTCTTTATATAAGGCCATTCCTGAGAAAGTTTTTGCCCTGAAACTTAACTGACCTGGAGGCTCTTATGGTAGGTTATCCTTATACAGTGGTCTCCTTTTGCGGCTAGTGCTACAATTGTTTCTTCATATTAACTTTAGTATTAAAGCAGATACCGTATTCTTAAGTTCTGGCCCACAATGGCTGAGCGACTGAAGTCATAAAACACTTACAATTTGTCTTTGGAATAATTCTTAGCTGTTGAATGGAACGTTTGGTTTACTTGAATATGACAAAGCACTTGAGCGCTTGAGGGAAAGATTCGTTTCTGTAGGATTTTCTAAGGGAAACTGGCTAGTATACACATTACACATGAGGAAAAACTCGAATACGCCCATGCAATCAGCCTGTTCGCAGAAATTTGAATTCCGAATAGAACTACCAGTGTTCAGCAATGTTAACACGGCCACTGGTGGTCCTGAATGGATTGCCTGTAAGACGGTTTTGCTCTTTTCCTGATATGTGACGAAAATGCGAACCAGTTTGCCTTACAAAGCCATCCACGAAAACGTTCTTTCCCTTAGACAGTTAGTTCATTCAACTGTGTCACTATACTTTGGTTAGAAGATACGGCTTTCTGAAAACGTGTTTCTGAAAAGAGCTTTTTTTTGTAGAAGCAACATGGATCCAAAAGAATGAAAAAGAAGCTGAAAGTTTATATATTTTGTAAAAATCCATATATGTGAGTAAAAACCCATAATTCTGTAAAATCTGAATTTTTATAAATTTTGAATTTAACTTGTATCTTAATATCTCATATATATCATATTCCTTAAACTTTTCATTAAGCTTAATCCACATCTTTTAAAACTGCAAATGGCATTCTTCCCTCTGAGCGATTAAGCTCAAGAAACAAACAACAAGAGCCCAAACTGTCTTCAAACGATAAAAATGGATGAAATTTAGGTGAAATAAATTATACATGGTTACGGGAAGCCATTAGGTCTAAATCACCGACTCAAAGGGAAAATTATTATTTACATTGTGAAATGTCACCCTGGTCGAATGCGAGTCTTGCTTCGGTTGACCAAAAACGCGTCGCTTTCTAGTCCTTTGACAGATTGCCTTAAAACTCTCTCTGAATTGTTCTTGACCTAAAAAAGTGAAAATGTAGGGCCGATTTTTTCTCGTTTCTCTTTCCGCCTTTTATTGTGTCAATATATTCAAGCAGGAAAACGTATCGGATGCTTAGTTTCGAAAGTACTTCACCACGATTTTGAAATGGGATGAAATATTCATTTCTGCATTGGTATATGATTGCGTCCAAATTAAATTACTGTGCGGAATTTCACGGGATTCAAACATCGAACGCATAAAACGATATTAATTTTTCATGATCAATGGCATTTTATCCGCTTCAAATCCTCGTCCCCTAAGTAATTAAAAATTCCTTTTTAGGGTGAATTCGAAAATTAAATTTCTTGTATTTAGACTGCATATTCCTTCTAAGAAGCACTTATTACATTACCGTTAATTATGCCTTACTTTTTTGTCTTTGAACAATCTCTCAAGCATTCAATCCACTGCTTGCTTCTAAACAAAAAATCTTAACGCGTATAAGACAGTAAAATACTGCTTTATTTGGAAAATTAATTTTCAGGAATTATTTCGTGTTAGGTAAAATAATACTATGTAAACAAAGAAGTAAAGAGGTAGTTTGAAACGATCTGTTTGTAAATAAATCTGGTGTATGAGTTTTCCCACTAACCTAACTAAATATTGTAATAATTATGATTACTACAAACAGTCATAGTTTTAAACGCATGACTTTCCTTCTTCGAAGCAACAGAGAGGTTAATCTATTTTATTAGATGCAGACAAACAAAATTTCATCTTCGTAAAAGTCTGCAAATTCATAATTGTTAGGGATCAGTATACCAACAGAAAAGTTGCAGTCAGTTATGAACTTCCAAATAATCATTTCGAAAGGCGGCAGAAGGTAAAGATATCGGATAGGATCCAACTTCGTTAATGCAAGATATTTCTGTCGAGGCAGATGGGGGAATAGACAGAATTGTTGAACTTAAATAAAGCACACGAGGTTATCTGCTAAAGTTCTTTTCGAGCTTTGATGGATAGATCTGAGAATACCTACAGAATGGAATCCGAGGTTTCTTTTTACTCTCTCTCTCTCGCTCTTTTTCTTTTTTCCAACCACCAGCTCGCAAAAAAAAACTTTTGAATCAACCGATTTTAGCATCCCCTTTCCAGAATGATACTATGGCATAAACGCCCATACTTTTGTCCGAGATTCGAGTTCAAAGCCGAGGCCTAAAATCATGTGCATAAGTTTACTTTCCAAGCAACGCGTCATTTTCAGACGTGTTTTGAAATTAAATTAAATTCCTTTCCGTAAACTGATGATACTTCAGTGGAAGTAAGCTGAGATGTATTGTAACGATTGACACAAGTTACTGCTATGCAGTATATTTTTTAGACACACAATAATAATAATAATAATTAATATTTAAACCTCAATAAAACTTCACTTTGATTGTAGCTAGTTTCTAGTGTTAGTTCGTAACTACATAATAAAAGAAATATATTGAATACTACATATTTTTTAAGGAAAATTATTTCTCAATGTTCTTAATAGCAAATGAAATTGACATTAAAAGGAGAAATATCGCTAGTTTTCTGAAATGATTTTCGAATTAAGACTTTGACTTCTATGAGCGCATATGTGCGTTCGGCGTTGTAGCCAATGGATGCAAACGCGCGCTAGGTGAAGGCTTTGGCTGTTTACTGTTGTCTCATGTGTATGTTCGGAAATTATTTCTATCGTATATGTTCAACACTCCCAGAAACCTCATACCTCGTTCGTTACTTAGAAAGGTGAAAAAAATTAAATCTTGTTTATTTGGTCAGTTATTCCGCGGCCACATGCTGCTCACGAGAAGCGCTTCAACTTAGAGTAGTTAGCAGTCAAAAGGTTAAAGAAATATAAAAGGCAATATTTTTATTTCATTGTTTACATTTTCATTTTCACATGCTCATCTAACTTCATCCTTGTGGTAGTGCAAAAAGTACAATAATAATAGCGAAATACATGGATACGTAATAATGCCCACTGACAATTGTAAATAATCTGATTATTGCAAAAAAAAAATAATTACTTAGATGGAAAATGTTTAATGATTGAAAAACACTGTTTACGTTTTTAAAATTTCTGTACTTCTTTAAAATTTCTATAATTTAAAATTTCTTTCTGACATTTTATGCTTCGTATTCGTGGAAAGAAGCTACTTAAAGTATTTCATGTTAATTAAATAATTCTTATGATTTCGATTTGTTCTGTTACTTCTGCTTTTTGTTATTCCTCGCCAGGATGCAAATGAGATCGAAACCTATTTGAAGCGAAGCTTTCCGAATGTCTTAGAATGGATATACACAAGCATCAAGTTGTCCAGAACAGGCTTTTAAGGATCAGCACTAATGCACACTATTTTCTTCGAAATAAACTTCTACATGCTGGCTTCAAACTGGATACATTGGATAACTTTCTCAGGAAAGCTAACAAAAAATTCTTCGAGAGTGCACAGTATTGTGACCAAATGAACGTTTTTCGAACTTTTCACAACGAAGTGCTCAAAGAAGATAGATATATTCGCTCCCATGTAACCTTCATCCTCATGTGAAAGCCAGGAGTTTCCCACATAACTTATGAAAAGTTCTTGTACAGTTACGGCACTACTTTATACAAATCTATTTAATTTGCATAGTTAAATTCAGCAACATTCTCCAGAGACAGGACTCGGACGGGTGAGAACCGACGTGACGCCGGACTCTTCTCGTTATGCTATGTAGCTCCTGTTACTGAACTTAAGTACTTACGGTTTGTACATAGCTTCATGAACTGCCTTCTGCAACTAATTATTATATAAATCTTAATCTTCATTCATTATTTATTCCACTATAATGTATTTTGTTTACTGCACTTTCGGATGAATTCAACCCAAATCTCGTGATAGACACGATCATGAACTCTGACTTGATATACTCTCATCAGTACTGTTATAAGTATAATGCTTTATGTATCAATTGCTCACCATCCATCCTAGCTGTCCTCCTGGATTCATCTACCAAGTAATCACTCTATTTGAAGCGCCCACTGAGGCAACCACATCAAGACAGCCGGAAAACAACATGCATTTAGCATGTTAATCGCGGCGACTAGCGAAACCTGGAACCTGGATGTCCTAGATACAGAGCTTTTGGTAGCGATGCTCGCAGATTTGCTTCTTTATCGCCCATATTTGCTATTTGATATTCCGGCACTAGCAATCTGCTAGCCGAAGTTAAAACGCGTCATTAAACCAGTTTAGTTAGAAAAAATTTGTGTAGTTTCCGGCTATGATCACCTTTTAAATTGTAAACTTAAATTTAATGTTATTTTACTACCCGCAAATGGCGGAGTTTTCATAGTACTCACAAGCTGTGCCTTTTGTTAAACTGAAGCTTAAATAAAAAGGCTTATGCAAAAGCTTCATGAGTCTTTCTCGTACATTTTCAGACGAAACGATAACTCGCTGTGCAGTCGAATAGGGCCTGAAGAACATTTTACTTAGCATTACACAGTTAAGACCCTATGGCTATACTTCCTGCAGTATCAAACATTCATTCAAATCTTCATGTAAAAGCAAATAAGTAAGCTCAACTCATTAGAATTAATAATTGTCTTCAGTACGTGGTAAAATTATATTTGTATGCATAATAAACAGCTGCTTTTCAACGAATTTTCTTTGACGTATTATCAGCAAATAAATTAATTCCTATTTCAAATTCATATGCTTCTATACCCTGGATCGTGAAAATGTTTACTTTGTAAAAAGCGTGTTGAAGTGGAAAAAAATTGAGAAGCCCTGCTTTAGATGGCATAATGAAATTTTAAAGTTGGAATTTCTGTTCCAAAAGAGTATTTCTCACCCTGTGTACAGTGGTTTGCTTATTTTTTCCCTGCCAAAACAGTGTTGATATTTACAAAATTACCATATAGAATACCTGAGAGATAATGCAGGTAGGCTTGATTAAACTAAATTTACTTTGACAACCAGTCATTAACATTAATTTTCAGAACAGTTAATTTGAAATGATCGACCCATTATGTTTTAAGACAAGGCTTAACATTATTCAACATGTTCCTCCGTCAAAACATTCATTTTCTCTAAGACATTTATTACTTCAGCAGTATTATTTAACAGCCTGCGGCTATCACCCTAACAGATACAAAGTTTAACTGGAAGCTTTCTTGACAATTCTTCTGACCTTCACTTTCGCCCGTTTTTGATGCTTCTGAGGGAATCAGACCGCGGAAAAGAGTTCAAGTTTGGTCTTTCTATAAACAGAACAGTTGAAAAGCTTTTTCCTCGAAAGTAAAAGTTTCTTTTGCGGACGTTCTGCTCTGTTTGACACTACGCAACATCTTCCTGCATGTAGGGCAGAACCACCTGAAATGTTGACAAATACGTGTATGATTACTGGAACGGAGATTTGTTTTGAATTTGAAATAATGGCGTTGCACAAGAAATTTCCTATTTGGCAATGTTTTGTGGATAAATAATGCAACTTTGCATGTGGGTGTAGCATCTAAGAAAAAGTAATTTTAGATTAATTGTCTGCATCTTATTTGATGCATCAAAGGAAGGCTTGGAGGAATCTAAGACGACATTAACAAATCTACCGACTATAGCTCAGTAAACAAAGATTAGCTTTTGTGAATACGTCTTAACAATATTAGATGAAAGGAAAAATTGTTTTCTCTTTTGAAGTCTTATTTTTATTTCTTTCTCTGAAAATTATTGCAGGGGAAGCGCAGATAAAATTAAATGAAATTATTTAGTAAGAATTTATGAGTCAGTGTGTAGATAATTTGTGCAATGCACACGCTAAATATATTTGTCTTGGGTATATTTGTGCTCAAAGAGGAATTTCTGAGAAAAATTAAGTTGTTACATTTCAAAGGAGAAAACCCCAAAAACTCCTTTGACAAAACCTATTATAGTCAAAGAGATAACATTAATAAATGCTACTAACTTCTTACTGATTCAATAAAGAGTAAGAAAAACAGGGCAACTTGCACAAATATCAGTATGTGTTTTGGTTTTCCCATGCGTGAAATAAAACTAATATTATTTCCATTAGAAAGCCCTACACAACAGTAAGATAATCGAAGTATTTTTATAATTAACCTTATCATTTGATTGGTTCTTCTCCTTTTTCAGATACATTACAGAACAAATATATTTGAGCAACGTAGTGATCAATAATACTATTAACTCACTGAAAAGAATTACCAGTGTTCAACTGTTTTATAGCCTTCTGACCACTGATAAAATTTGATGATAAATGCCCTTGTACTGCACAAGATGAAAATGTTAAAAAATAAAATTATATTTTATACTATCACTGAAAATTGTAAGATAAATTTCTCTCACAATTGATAGAGACGCATCCTCAAATAGTCACAATATGCTAAGAGATAATCTACTAATTCAGGATGTGTTCTAGTCATATTACCTTAAACAGTGCCCCTATTGAGTGAAATCGAAAGAAAATGAAAAAAAATTGGGGTAATGAAATATGAAATAAACTTCTAAAAACATTTCTTGGAGAACGACATTTTTTTTTCTGTTCTATTTCTTTGCCTCCAGTAAAGAGAGATTCGCATTAGCAGATGTACTAAAATGCTACTAGGCTTTGTTATAAATTAATATGAATCTTGAAAGTGGCTTAGTTTGGACTTTCTTTCTCTCTGTCGCTTTATCACGAAATTTTATGCATGACAATTTCTAGTACATTATATAATTATGCAAAGTATTTTTTCAAATTTTTCTTTTATTATTAAAAAACAATTATTTCCAGATCCGGATTGCTTGATTACTTTATTTCTTCAACCAATTTTTTTTTTCCATTTGGGTTTACTAACCAAATGCTTCTAGAAAAGTAACATTCTTGGTTATGTATGCTAGTCGGATATGGGAAAGCAGGCAAAGGTTGTTTGCCTAAGGAAGCGGATACTTTCGAAGAGGGCTTTTTAACGGTAACTGGTTCCTATTGAAGTTACACTCTGATAAGAGCGGAATTAATTCTCGTTGTAAACCAGAACATCACGTTACACATGGGGAAAGCCAAAGCTTCAAAGCATCACGTTACACATGGGGAAAACCGCGAAATATCGGAACGAACCGAACCCATATCGGGCTCCCAATATTCGTCGGTCTTAACTCTCGGCTACTCGTAGGACCCTGAAATTCTTGAAATCCACAGGCATCATCAGGAAATCAATAGCTATCAAATTTGGCATCAAGTTGGCTTTGATCAGGAAAATTGGGTTTCATCAAGAAATTAATAACCTTCAAGTTTATGCAATATAACGTAATTAATCAAGGTGTAAACGCATTTCTGTATAAATATCTAATTTTATTTTCTCAAACTTTAGCTATAATTTCCAACGCAGCCACCAGAAATCCTGTTGAAAGAAATTTAGGATAAATCCCTGTGACTAACAAAATTCTACAGTTCGGAGAATTTTTATGTCGCTAAAGGATACTTATTTTCCAATAATATAAATCTAAATGAACAACATTGAAACACTTCTTTTCAAACCTCATATTAAGTATAATTTTAATATAATGTATCTCAGGTTTCGAATTCATCTCAAGTCAGAATCTCAGGTTTCGAAATTTATGCCATTTCCATTCGCTGATTTTCTGTTGGATGCGTTAGACACATCAACGGCCGAGAGGTAAAATTGCTGCACACTGATAGTTCAGACCTAGGTTCGATTCCAGGCTCACGGGCTGGTTGCAAAGATATTTTAGTGGTTTCCACCATGTGGAACGTGTATACGAGCGAGTTTCCCTTAGAACGTCCTCCACGAAGGTGTCCCTCATCTTAGCTAGATAGCTCTAGTGTGCTTTGCCATAATAAACTAAACCAAACCAATCTGTTGGATGCGTGTTTTGTAGCCATTTTAGTAAAATAATGTCTATGAAATATATAAGTATTTTATCCCTCCCTCTTCAGTAAAACTAAAATGATTATACTTCTGCATGCATACTACTAAATTTTACTTAATGAATTTATTAAGTTTACTAAATTTATTTTAGTTAAAAAGAGATTAGCACTACTGAAAGCAGTAGGCACTGTCAATTAAAATACCATCAACAGTAATAGCGAAATAATGCCCATTAAGTGCAATCAAAAATAAAATAAAACTTATAAAATTTAAATAAAATTATAAACTTAAAGCATAGATAGTTACTCATTTATGAATCCATCTTGCGTCCATTACTGTGTTATGTTTGCCCTGTATCGGCTGATTCAAACAAAAATGATAGAAAGCGGCTTCAAATAGCTCAAAATTGTATTCTTAGCAAGTAACAAATTCGCAGTGGTATATTAGAAAGCAGAGAATACATGAAAATTAGGGGTCAATTTGCTTAGAACCCACTATCACAAAATTGTAAAAAAATTTCACGAAAAAGAGAAAACAATCGATAATCGTGCCATCAAAACTACTGATTATGATCCCAATGATCTTGATAATATCAACAGACCACTTGCAGTATTTAACCTATGGATAATGTAACCCCCTATTAGTTATTCTGTTCTAATTTGTGCTTTTGTTTATGTTATGCATAATTACTGTCTTTTTGCACCTAATATGTATTTGCCTGATTACTAATTGCTTAAATAACTATATTTATATGTTATGCTCTGCTGCACATCACTCTCTGCTTTGCTTTCTAACAGATTCGAGGTACCATCACTCAAACTTACTTATTTTTCATAATGCCATAACTTGCTATTAACCCATTTCTTACAGGTCACGTCACCAACTCGACAGCTCTGTGCCCCTGGGTTAAATTCGTACGAATTAATTTTTTTGGCTTTGTACTTTTCCGAGATTTCACTTACTCCTTCCTATATCTTAAATTGCAAATTAAAAAAAAAACTATTATCTTTAATCATTTTGCTACATTTGCATTTAAAGGTTATTTTCTTGATATTTATTCGTAAAATACCCAAAATGTTACATGGGGGTTACATTCTACATGGGTTAGTGCCTTGAGTACAGGGTGTATCAAAACACCGTTCTACTGGAGTTCGCGGTTAGGTTATTCAGGTATGACAAAGCCAGCAAAGTTTATGTACTTAAGATGAGGGGTGCGTTCGTGGATGATTTCTAAGGGAAATTGGTTTCATGAGAAAAACCATGAAAACCAACAATGCAGCCAGCGCGCCGCCCGAGATTGAACCGAAATTGAATACTCAACTCCGGTTCAACCTGGGTTCTACTCTCTTAGCTACTCGACCACTGGTAGGATGTCACTGTTTCCACAGTTATCAATACAGGGATATATTGCAAAAGTCTGGTTACTTTTCTAGCGCCTCTTGTATTTCTTACGTAACTTTTATAATACAATTGTTTCAAATTAGATTGAATTTTTTAATTTGAATAACTGGATTATCATAAAAAACACTTTAAAGTTATACGTCTTTCATAGAAGCATCTTCTGTCATAGGTAAGGCTCTATATGTTCATAGAAGCATGTAGCTGCAGCATATTTTCTCATTAATGTATCTGTGTAAAGACCTAACCTGAAAAGAAAATATTAATTTGGGCATTTTCGAGTTATAGCCCACTAGTGGTAGAAATAGTAAAACAAGGATAGAGAACCGCAAGTGAAAACGAAAAAACAAGAAATTCTTCAAGGGCTCGGTTTCCAGCGACTTAATTTGTGTGGCAGCACAAGATTTTCAGAACATAAATAGAGACAGTTTTCCTTAGAAAGCCCTCCACAAAGGCAACCCTTCTTTCATAAAGGCTTTCGAATAATTTTTCCCAGTAAATAGTTTAACTGTTAAAAGAATTCAAAAGTCGGATATTTGAACGAATGAAACTTTTACTTCACAGAATCTAGATTCCAAGTCTACGCGGCGTAGGTCTTCAGATTTTATTATCATACAATCAGTGTCAAAAGTATTCATTCATATACTAAAAAAAAGTTTTTAAATCGTTTCTGTTTTTTTTGAAAAACGCATTTAAAATTATTATTTTTATTTATTATGACTGTACTTTAAGAAACTAAAATGAAAGTTTTCAAAATATATGTAAAATAATGTTAATTTGTACTGCACGCGAGTGCTAAAAGTATTCCGGATATAAAAACAATTTGATACTACATATGATATCACTTTGCTCTTGCAGTTAACTATTTTGAAAACATTTATATGTGATTTCAACTATGTTTTGAATTATTTTTTTTTACTTATGGCTAAAATAAGGGAAACAACATTGCAAGAAAAAAAATTAGCTATTATGTTGGTGAAAGAAGGAAAAAGCTATCGTGAAATGGGAAATATTTTCAGGAAGAGCTACGCTACAATTCATAGTAAAATAAAAAAAAGTAATAAAGTGGGCAGAATTTTTGCAAATAACTTCGCTGGAGACGTCCTCAAACCAGGCTCTGGCTTTTGTATAATGTGCGCAGCCAATTTAATACACCTTCTCAGTCACCAGATATGGCAGGTATGGGCAAATCTGCAATAGAAAATAAAATTCATCAAATTCCTAATATGATGCAATTGAAAAAACTTTAAAAGAGGAGTGGGGCAAAATTAGACCAGAATTCTGCAAAAAATAATTCAATGCCGCAAAAGATTAGCAGCAGTCAAGAAAGCTAAAAGCTATTGGACCAAATATTAATTAATTAGATATCAAGAAATTATGTATAATTGTTTTGAATCTAGTGTATGAATATTTTTTATGCTTTCAATTAGAATCTAGCTACTTATTTCGTTTTCCTATTTCAATCGCGAACATAGAAAATTTACGTTTTTACATTTTTCTTCATTGTGTAACATACTTCCAAGTGCATGAAAATAATATTAAATAATCATTATATCATTTTTTTTTTCGAATGACGAAGGTGTTTCGACTAGTGTATGAATACGTTCGACCCCGACTGCATATTTTATTCCGCCTCCAAATTATTCTTACGGCGATTATTTGAAAGCAGTGTTCAGAATGAATTCGCTGTCCTTTTAGCATTTTTTAGTATTTTACCGACTATTTTGATGTTATTCTTACACCATTGTTTGGAAATCAGTCAAGCTGGAAATCGGCAATAATGTCCGCATTTTACTTTAAAGAATAACAATTAACGAAACTGCCAACAAACTGTTAATCACAGAACATGGCAAGTTAGAGAAAAAAATACTTCTCTTCTTATTTTAGTTCTGCTTCCAGAAACCTAGAGTTAGTTATTTTTCCTTTTTCCCAAGCTTGCATCATTAATTATTGCTGTAGCTAGTCTCTATTTTCAGAAGACAACGCAATGTTTATCGAAAATTAAATGCCTGTTTGAATGATATTCTTACAAGCAAAAACATGAGAAAGAAAATTTTATGACAGAAAAATTAGTTGACATATGTCCTTCTCCTTTAGAATGTACTTATATGTCATAAACAGTTCTAAATGTTCATTCTTTATCCTTCTGGGGGTAAGAAAATTTGCACATTTCTTGAAACGACAACTACAAGGCAGAAGCCTAAATATTTTTGTATAAAATAATATGAATTTCTTCACAAAAAGTAATTTTTCCTTAATTAGTTTATTTAATACAGCCAAGCATACGAGAGATGTTTAGGCTAGCCTAGCGGTTCTTAGATGACTCTGTAATGAAGATTGGTTCGCATTCATGTTCTGCATCCCCTCATGTAGTCAGTCATTCCGTTTAGCCGCCAAGGACCGAAGTAGGGGCAAAATGCATTGTTTTTATCCATTCCACAAATGAAAATTTCCCTTATTTATTTGGAATAATAGAAATGCTTTGCTCAGTCCATTCTGCACCTTACAAGACTCAGTGGGACTTGCATTGAAATCCTTTTTGTTTTGCCAAACATTATAGATTAGTATACCTGAGAAATTAAATATATATTTTTAACTTCACGGGAGATTTATACTCGTAAAAGCGATATTAATGTGTATCGTAGTTAATGCTATCTGATTTTGATACCCAAGAAGCCCTACTTCATAGCAAATAATGTAACCTTACATAAGCTTAAAATCTTTATCCGGCATTCCAGTATCATAACTTAGCATTCGTTTTTTATCACTGTGTTTCCTTTATCAGAACCTGTTATTATTTGCAAAGTTACTTCAGCTCATGATAATTAACGGAATAACCGCCGCTGAATTCCACTCAGTCGAGTGAAGGCGTTCTTTTCTGCCGGAAAGTATTTCGCCAATCACCGCAACAGTACGCACCGAATACCACCACTGCGGGAACGTCATCATCACGTACCGTGTGGATAATAGCCGGAAACGCAACGCAGACGTCGACAGAATTTCAGCACACAATGCTTTCTCTTGCTTCAAAGCTTAAACAAAGCATTTTAAAAGCGCAAGCAATGGCTCGATCGTGACAAAGAAATCCTGACTTACTGATAAGACAGACGGTAGTGTGTTTTTGTGTTTCGGTTATCCTTTCTGGTGTTGCACAATGGATAGCATCGTTTGAGTCATGCATTGCCAAGGTCGAATTGGCTGCTGTTGTTTTTATTACTTTTCAAAATGATCTTGAGACTTTCTGCTAAGAAATGGAGAGCCTTCTGGATGAAAAAGAGGCGGGAAAAGATTTATTTATTTATTTATTTGAGACGCATAGTTCACATTTTTGATTCAGCCGTTCTAACAGCGAATCCGACTGCCTTTTCTTCACCTAAAGAAGATATTTTCTTTATGTAGTTCGATAATCACAGCTCACTTTTAATTTAATTATATAAACAACAAATACGAATTACGGAAAACCAGGCATATAAAAAACTTGAATAAACACAAGCTCAAGTCTTGAAATTAGCCGACAAACAAATTCATTAAAACTTACGCTACTCACTCCGGGGGTCAATTTTATATCAAACTTCATTTAACAGTAAAATAAAAGTGAATTTTTTTAAAGGAAATAAAATTTTTAAGAAATTAATTATTTCAACTCAATTTACAACTTATTTGCAACTTATTTGCATTTAAAATAATATTTTTTTTTTTCCGAAATGACCTAGTTATAACTGTTTCATTATTACCAGTAAGTAACTACTGTAAATTTAATAATAACTATTGTAGTTGACCCAGTAATAATTGTTGTAAACAATAACTGTTTTAACTCTTTTTATTAATACCTTAAATTTTAATTATTGCGAGGCAGTGACGTAGCTAGGGTGGGCCAAGGGGGGATATCTGTCCCCGGGTGCAGTATCCAAGGGGCGCCAAATTGGTACTACGAAATTTTTAATCAAATATTTTCCATTCTTGGCACATAGAAAGGGGCGCAAATTCTTCAGTTGTCCCCGGACGCTGGAAACCCTAGCTACGCCACTGTTGCGAGGATCAAGCGGTACAGAAACCCGCACAGTAACTCAGTTACACAGTACAATAAAATGCTTTTAGGATTAAAATCGAATTAGTAAGGCGCCTTTCGAAACTTCAGATACGGCTTCTCGAGCAAAGAACTCGTGGCCTTTTACTCTCTCACGGTGTATGCACATTGCAAATTATTTTATCGAATAAAGGGGAAAAGTTACACTGCACTGAAATACGAGGGTAAGTTGAAAAATAAGTTTCCCCTGTCGACTGTGGTCAGAGTTGTGTATGAAAGTCAAAAAATAGAATGAGACATTAAAGATATGACATACCTTTATTTTATTATTTTCGTACGAGTACGTTGAGACATTTGTCATATCGCTTGATAAGCTTCAAAAAGTCCTCCAAGAAAAATTAAGGGCTTCGCATATGGAAGAAGCATTGAACGGCTATGGGCGAAAGGCGACACAGCAGGAAAACATGCAAGTTACCGAGACATCATTGGATAGAGGTCGCTGCAATTCAAGCAGATGGCGCTGTTGCAGTACCTGCACAAAGCGGAGACCAGCCTCTCATTTGAGCCCCGGTAGGTATGGAGAGAAGGTGCGTTTTGAATTCGTGGTCAAAGGAGGAAGTGAGAGCGGTTATCCGCTATGAATGGGCACGTGGAGTATCAGGAACAGAAATTCATAACCGCCTCGTGGAAGTCTATGGGCCAGGTGTGATGTCAAAGCAAATGGTGCGGAGATGGTGTCTCACATTCAAGACATACCGAGAGCTGGATGGACGCGCACGGCCACTACAGATGCAAATGTCAGGAAGGTGGATGACATGATTAGAGCGAACCGGCGTATCACCATCGATGAAGTAGCGGAAGAACTTGGAATCTCACATGAGCGAGCTCAAAACATCATCCACGACATTCTTCGATACAGAAAGTGTCAGCACGATGGGTGCCCCGACAATTGACCTCGACGCACAAGGAACAACGCATGGGGAAGGCGCTTTGAATGCAATACTGAAGTGAAACAAGCCTTTCAACGCTTCTTCCCTATGCAAAGCCCTGATTTTTTCCTGGAGGGCTTTTTGAAGCTTAACAAGTGATATGACAAATGTCTCAATGTACTTGGTACCTATGTGGAAAAATAAAGGTATGTCATATCTTTAATGTCTCATTCTATTTTTTGACTTTCATACACAACTCTGACCACAGTCGACAGGGGAAACTTATTTTTCAACTTACCCTCGTATATGTAGAGTACGAAATGTGTCGAGCTTTCAGGCGCACTGTATGAAACCGTTTTGGCAAATTCAACACACTGTCATTTTAAATATGCATTAATTATTATTATTGCAAGGGATTACTAAACTTTCCTTTGTTATACACATTATTAAAATCCAACTTGTCCATTAAGTGCATATAAACAGAAACCGGTTGTTTGTAAAATGTTTAGTGGTAATTGGAGGTGTTAAGACAACAAGAAACCAGGATAATATTCATCAATTTGCAAGACTTGTTTAAATATAGAACCAGTTTAAATATAGAACCAACTTCTTCACCTGCAGAAGTGCAAATGACGAAAGTGAAACCAGTGCTCTGATTATAACAATAAAAAGGAAAAGTCAGGTTATTGGCCGCATCTGTTGATAAAAAATGAAAACAAATATGAAATAATTTCCTTAAAACCTAAGGTAAAAACGAATTAAAGTTGGGACCGTTAGCTGGAACTGAAAGAATTTTGTAAATGTAAAAACGCCTCTAGAAAATCTAATTCGCCAATGGAAGACATTTTGTGAATCATTTTGGCTACAGAAAAATGAAAAATGTCATTTTCTGACCAACAATATTGGGCAACAGAAGATTTAATGTATTTCGTTTTTCCTCATCTCTTTTAATGTTTTTTAGTTCGTGCAATTTTATAGTTAATCAATGGAAAGGAAGGAATGACAACATGATTTTTGATATGTCGAGATAAGAATTTTTTAACCGCATATTCAATAATATTTGACGGAATGTCACTGTCACCAACAACTGATTTTAAGTAGTTTAGTTCTTAGAAAAAAGAAACACATACATCCTTTCTTGTCCAACACTGCTGGTCAGAAATTAATGTTTTCCATTTTTTGCAGCCGAAATTTTTCAAAACATTTTCTGTTGACGAAGGGGATTTTCTAGAGGCGTTTCATATTCAGAAAAATCCTTCAGCTCTTGTTAACGACCCCAACTCCAATCCATTTTTACCCTCAGCTTTAAAAGAAATGATTTCAAAGTTTTAATTTTTTATCAATAGATAGCACCAGTAGCTTGACTTCCTTCCTATTATTGGCTATCGCCTGAGACCAGGCTTCTCTTTCGTCATACGGACGTCTTCAGCTGAAGAAGAAGGCCCTATATTTAAACTGAGGCGACCATGGAGCCATGCTTAATTCATTGCTCGCAAATGTGCAGTGACTTCGCTCTTTTAGAGGAGACTTGATCGGGGTGACATCTATGGTCGAATTAGAAGTGCGGTGCGAGAAACCGCGTGGCTTCGGAGACAGAACTTGAATCCATGACATGGGAATGGAATCCTCTAACGCTAGCGTAAAAAAGCTCCTGTGCCCTAGATTCCAGAATTTCGAATCTTTTCAAATTTGCGAGACTTGAGTGGCCACACGGGCGCCTTACATCCTCCCCCAGCATTGTATGCTAATGAAGATGGACGACTTGTTGCCGGGTTTTGAACTTTGCATTAGTGTGGTTGATCGTTTGCGTTGGTGGGCTATTCAGCTATGTTCGTTGAGTGTGGCTAGTAATAGCAAATCAGGCAAGCAAAGGTAATTGCAAAACGTTAGAAATGAAATTCTTAGGTAAATAAAAAAAATTTTGAGAAATTTTTTAGATCTATAAAGACAGAAATGAGAGACTTAATTTACATTACTTTCAGAGACAAAATTTCTCCAGAAACAGGTAGTGCTATTCAGCTTTTTTAAACCAAAGGATCAATTTATTTCTTCATAATCTGATGGCAAACTACAAAATTAAACGAAATTTATATTTAAGTAGAAATTCGGATAAAATTTTATATTGCCAAATTTCAACGTAAGTTTGACATTAGTTTCAGAAATTAGTCTTTTTTTTACAATTTTAAAAAACGTGTAGTCATCCCAATCAAAAACGAAATTCACCATTAAAAAAACTCATTTAAAAAAAAGAAATTATTTCTGTAGGGATCCCTGTCTTCTGAGAAATCATGTCATCCGAATTCTATGCAACAGGCCGATATGAAGAAATGTTTCATAAATACCTTAACACATGCTCAAAACTAAATAAAACTTGAGTACCCAGCCGAACGTAAAAGCTGGAGGAGATCGGACTAAACTTGCGCCAGTCATTCGGGCAGAGTTCTGAATGAAAATATTTTCTTTATGTAGTTCGATAATCACAGCTCACTTTAAATTTAATTATATAAACAACAAATACAAATTACGGCTTCAGCATATAAAAAACTTGAATAAACTTGAATTGAGCTCAAGTCTTGAAATTAGCCGACAAACAAATTCATTAAAACTTACGCTACTCACTCCTGAACCTCTAGTCTTTATACTTTGAGTATGCGCATTCGTATCAGGATCTACAAAATTATATTGGTGACTGAGATGTAATGTAATATACGAGTGTGCTGCAACCTTCCTAGCCGATAATAATCGGCCTCATGGTTAACACAGCACACCCAACAGAGATTAAATCAAAAATACAGTTAAAAATACTAGTGACTGAGATGTTGAAATCCTGAAGATCGTAATTCTTTAGCTTTGTAGGCTTTCCAAGAATTCGAAACAGCTGTAGATTAAAAAACGAAGTTGCTCGAATACTTCTACGCTGGCTTAGAATTGACAGGGGTGACATAAAACCAAGAGTCTTTTGTGGAGTCACCCTTATTGATCATTAGGACTAAATTGCTCTGCTTTACAGCGATTTTTATTTGTTGAAATGGTTAAAGGCAACATACTTAACTATCAAATTGAATATTATTACCAAAGTGACATAATTTTTGTTAGCTTCTTAAATATTTAATTAGTCACCCTTGAAACTAACATTATACTGAAGGTATGCGTGTTGGTATTATAATAGAAATCTCTATTGTTAAAATGCATTCATATTTTATTATTAACATTATAAAAAGGAAAAGACAAGAGAACAAAATATCCACAGAATTCCTGCCCCATCATTAACACTTATCCTTCAATGTCTGTTCACTTCAGCATCGTTAAAACGTTGTTTATCCTTACATATTTTATCACTAATCGTATGTTCTAAAAATAATTTTCTTTTTAAACTTATTCTTACTGTTGCCATTTACCATTTTCGGAACTCTGTCTCGCAAAGACCACGCGCTTGAAAGCCATTGGGTTTCAATTTAGCTACATAACACACAGACACGGATTACGGCTTCAGCGTATAGAAACTTGAATAAACACAAGCTCAAGCTTTGAAATTAGCCGACAAACAAATTCATTAAAACTTACTCTTCTCACTCCAGCGGTCAAAATAAAATGCTTTGCTGATAAAAATTGCATTACTGGTAGCAAATGTTCGAGTTTAAATATATATATATATTCTCAATGGCGGGCCCAAACCGTCCGCACTACTAGCACCACATACTTGGCCACTACTAAAACCAGTAGCGATGATCATTTTATTATAAAGGCAACTATTAGTTGGGTCAACTTTGCCTGTTATGAGGGGGGACAAATACAACCATGTCTTCACCGAGATTCGAGCCCGGGTCCTTTGGTATCACAATCGTCTCTCATAACCACTACAATGTTTGGATGGCCAAATTGCAACACCAAGAGAAAGACAAGAGCTATCGCAACAAAATTTATTTAGTAGATTACATGTTGACCAAGTATCAAATGATTAAATTTATACACTTCTGTGAAGTGTGGTTCCTTCCAGAATCAGTAGCCAGAGTAGCCGCCATTGTTGGAGATCACCGCTGCCACACGCCTTGGCATTGATTCAGAGAGACTTTGGATGTGTTCTTGGGGTACAGCAGACCAAGCAGCTTCCACATGTTGCCAAAGTTGATCTGGTGTGGCAGCTTGGGATGTAATCTGGGTTAATCGTTCAGCAACCATGGACCACATGTTTCCTATCGGCGAAACATCCAGAGAGCGAACCGGCCAGGGAAGCAATTCAATCTGGCGATTGACGAAGAACCCTTGGATAATGCGTACCACGTGTGGTCGCGCATTATCCTGTTGAAATATGGCTGTGGGCAAGCCCTGAAGCTAAGGAAGGACAACTGGTTCCAACACCTCAGGGATGTAGCGCTGCCTGTTTAAAGTATCGGCAATGCGTACTAGAGGATTGCGAGAGTGATATCCAATACCGCCCTATACCATAATACCCGGTGCAGGACCAGTGTGGCGGTGCATAACGAAGCTGTTCAGCATCCTCTCTCCACGGTGTCTCCAGACTCGAATCCGATCATCGTGGTGTTGCAGACAGAAGTGTGACTCATCAGTAAAGAAAATTTCATTCCATTCTGCCGTCCACATCCTCCTTTCATCGCACCATTGGCGGTGGAGACGTCTGTGGTTCTGCATCAAGGGTAGACGAAGCAATGGACGTCTTGCGGACAAACCACTCTGCTGTAAACGGCATCGAATGGTACGCGCAGACACTAGATGATGCGTTACAGACTGAATGTGCTCTGCTATGGTTCGTGATGGGACTGAGCGATCCGTCACTGCCATGCGTACAATGTTCCTGTCATCACGTGAAATGGTGCACTGAGGTGAATGCGATCGAACACGTCAGTCCGTCGTACCCTCCTGCATCCAACGGTCACATATCCGCATTACAGTTGTTTGGTTTCGTCCAAGACGACTACCGATTTCCCTGAGAGATAATCCACACTCCTGGTAGGCCACTAACCTTCCTCTGTCGAACTCGGATACTTGATCAAACGATGATCGCTGTTTACTACGAGGCATGATTGATCGGTTTTTTTGAAAAAACCACAAGAAAAACACAATTGCCGAACTTGAAATCGTCGAAAACTCCAAGCAGCCTTAAACAGCGCTTTGAAGCGGAGCCACAGGCGCGCGTGATTTGCATCTGCGCTGAAATTCTAATCATTTGAGTATCTCATCTCCGCTAATGCATGTTGTAAATTTCATGTTATTTGCATGCTTCCTTCAGGGTGTTGCATTTACGGTGGCCAGCAGTGTATTTAGAGAGATTTATTTAAATTAAGCTTTTAAATTCAAACATGTATAATATGAAATAAAATATGTTATCGGCATAGGAGGTGGAACATTTTTAATTCTGAAAAGAATAAGTATAATATGAAGGCAAAATTAATAAATATCAATTCAGGTGGCTAAAAAACTTAATATTAATCATAACTTTGTAAGGCTTACTTTGACACTTTGTTGGTTATTCTGGCATACAATGAGTGATGCATTCTTTGGAAGGTCTCCTAAATGCTGCTGCTTTCTAGCGACCGAGAATACGAGATTGCGATTATAGCAGTGAATTTTTACTCTTACTTTAAAAGAATCAAGTACATCAATTCGAAACAAATAAAAAAAACAGAAAAATAAGCTCCAAAAAACTAAGTATGCTAAACAGTAATAAACGTCAAAGTGATAGATCTTCAACGGGTAAATAAAATATGGAATGGTAATATCTGCCCCTAACCCATAAAGATGAGGACACTTGGAGAACTGAAATCAAGAAAGAAAAATCCATCTAATATGTAAAACCCATAATAATAATAATATCCAATTAAATAACGTGAATATAGAAGAAAGACTACGAAACAAACACACTATCTGGAGATTACGTCTCAAAGGGACCCTGTAAAGTAATTAGGAAACTAAACTTGCTAAAACATCGTGGTACAAAACATCGCGGTATAAAACAAAACAATTATCAGAATTTCAAAATGTCGCAGTAAAATATAAAACACCTATAAAACGTCGAATGATAAAAACATAGCAGAAATACGCATTTCGTACATCTAAGAAGTTCGAAATTCTACAAAAAGCGTTGCTCAGAACGCAGGATTACTAGCGACGGTGTATAAACTAGCGACGGTGTGTCAGATATAGGAGTATTAGACAATTTACTTTGCAATCCAATCTCATGTAACGTAGTATTGTATTTTATATATAAAAGTTGATAATTTATTAAATTTTGTGTCTAAAAAACTATCAATATTTTGGATTTTTCATGCAAGATACTGATAGTTTACTATAACGCTTTCTGAATTATCTTCAGCATATTAAATTATTATTAAGCGGTGACTAGTTTAACTTATGAATAAAACAAATTTGTGTTTTTTCTTGTTCATAACATCTGCTACTGCTCATTGCTTTGCTTGCATCTGTCGATGATGCTGGGAGCAGAGTTCCTATGATTAAGTAATTTGAATACGGCAAATCCACAAGTGAGCCTAAGAGGAGGGATGCCTTCGTGGAGGACATTCTGGGGGGGGGGAGAAATCATGCATATTCATGTTACACATTCAATACTTCTATGAAATTTAAACTAAAAGACATTAATTATGCTTATTGTATGCCTACTGCAATAAAAGCAATTTTATCATTTGCCTTGTTTTCGGGAATAGTAAAATCCTAATGCTTAACAAATTTGTAGCTACAAATATACCTTAGTGGATAACTTGAAAAAGCTATAATAAAATATTTCGTTTAATGCGTGCTTATAATTTTTCTGAATATTGGTTTCTTATGCTGAATAATTTTAGAACTGATAGAAAGCACGCAACAGAAAATATCTGATTTTTGTTGTTGTTGTTGCTTTATAATTCAGCATTTATTCGTTAGGGTTCTTTCGTTTGGTTGATTCTGACAAATGACTCGGAGGCTATCTGCACTTAAAATATTATTGAGCAGAACGTCCTTTCGAAACGCGGGTTTTGGTTTGGTTTCTTTGATTACGGCAAAGCACTTGAGGGCTATCTGTCTAAGAGGAGCAATGTCTTCGTGGAGGATTTGCTCGTGGAGCTTGATTTGTGGAGTACTGCTAAGGGGAAAAGGCTCCTATACTCATTATACATGGGGTTAATTTGTTTGGGTTTATTTTAATATGGCGAAGTACTCGAAAGCTATCTGACTAAGGGGAGAGATGCCTTCGTAAAGGACTTAAGGAAAACTAACTCATGTTCACGTTACCACATGGGGAAAACACGCAAACGCCCATGCAGCCAGCCTGTTCACCGAAATTCGAGTTCTAGACCGAACTACCAGTGTTCAGGGACTTTACAACTCGGCAGCTGATGGGCCTCGTTACACATGAGAAAAACACGAAAACGCCCATGCAGCCAGCTCGTTCGCCGGGATTCGAACCCCAGACCGAATCATTCATTATTAAAAAAAATTATATGGTACCGATGAAATTCTTCCAGAACCAGGCTCTTTTG
>KK120643.1:629794-665472 GCA_000611955.2 Stegodyphus mimosarum
GCGCTATTACTGCGCAGCATTATATTTGGCTGCATAGCAAGAACAAAAAAAAATATTTAATGGGCTTGATGATTGCAACTACTTCTTTACTCACCTACACGCCACCAACATTCCAAATTATTCCATACATATAAAACCTCAAGCACAACAGCAGCTTTAATTTTAAAATGTGTATTAAAACCAAGTTATGAACCTTAAATATTTCTAATTAGTCTAGCGAGGAAAAACAAAAAAAAAAGTTAAACCGATAAATTTCTGACTTCAAGGACAAAGCGACCCTCCGTAATTGTAATGTGTATCATTATCACTGCATAGAAGAACCTGGGGATTTTAGCAAATCAGGAGAGTCTGTCTTTTTTCTACAATTGTCGTTGCTGGGGTTATGACTCATAGTTTGAGGCAAAAGAATTGGCCTTGAAGTGCCTATTCTAATATAACAGATTATATTAATCGCTCCAAAGTGCGGGATAACTGATAATATACATAGATACATACAGCAGGAACAAAGCTCATTATCTGTTTCATCGTACGTGATTGTGTATTTGTCATACGTATTAATTTCTGAAACTCTTTAATTCTTTTCATATTGAGCTCGAAATCAGCCTTTCATGAAGTATGAAGCATTAGAAGAATAAGAAATGTTTTTACGAATTTTCTCATCAACATTTTCAGAAGCAGAAGTAATGCTGAAAGGAAACTCATTCTTATCCTTTCATTTGTTCAACGTTTCCTCCGTAATCAATATTCTACTATAAAAGCAAAACGGCAACCTTATTTAGAGTAGATTTTGAATAAAACTCTCTAAATTTCGAGGGCGATCAGATACAGATCCCATTTCTTTAGGGAAATAAAGGGGGTAAACAATTTCTTTTCTCTCTCTCTGTTGAAGAACCTGTGGGTGATCAGCCTCGAAATTCAGAGTTTTATTCAAAATCTACGCCAAACTTAAGTTGTTCTTTTACCTAATATTGAATTTTACATTAGCGTGCTTTTCTTCCAGTTTGATTTTAATACTTTTATTATGTATTCGTGAGAAATCTTTTCCACGAACTCTCATTATGTTTAAGAGTAATAATTTGTGCATATTTTTTGTCGCTAAAAATTTAATTAGATTGCCCCACGAGTATAAATTGTAAGATCAAAATAGCACATCATATAGCTGTATACGCAAATTTCCCACTCGCTTCAAAATTAGCTTTGCCTCATAATAAAATCAATAAAGGGAAAACTACAGGTTGATAATAATAAAATTTCATTTTGCATTGTACATAAGGAATAAAAAAATTGCATTTTAAAGAGTAAATATAAATATATATATTTTTTAACACAAATTATGGCTACTTTAAAATTGCAGAAAATTTTCTTTTAGACTCGATGTCACCTTGTTGTTCAGTCATGTTAGCAGTAATAATTGTTTTGGAGGAATGTGAAGCATCGAAACACAAACACTTAAAAAACATCTCTCAAATCAAATTTCATTTTCACGCGCGGCTCTTCCGTTTATTTTGTTAGATGCTTTTCACATCGACCTGACGTGAAGGGCGACCCTAGCGGTAGAGCAAGGTCACGCTAGTTTGGAAACTAATCTATTCTTTTAGTTTCTCCAAACTTATTTCTTAAGTACTACGCCGATGAGATATATGTGTGTTGCGGGGGTGCTTATGACGTTATCCAATAAAAACCGTTTACTTCATATGGAGAGGTTCTATGACGTCATTTACAAACCAATAGCGGCGTGGCCTAGTGCTGCAATCGTGGCGTAGGGGAGTGGTTATCAAAAGAAGCACGTGCTGCTCTTTGATCCAATCGTGATCCTAAGATAAGGGCCCGACCACTAATAAAATTTAAGTTAAATGTAAAATAATGCTGTTCTATGACACAGAATGCTAGCTACTCGCGGCTTATCAAGTCAAGTCTGTGGCCTATGCGCAAAAGAAGTCATATTAAGAACCCGAATAACAACTAAAATAAACTAATAAAAACTGAATGCGGTAAAATGCAGAGCAATAACAATATAAGAGAAATGTTTCCTTGGTTTATCAACTCTTCAAATCTTATTACTCGACTAAGGACGTTATATATTGGTCTTCCTAATAGCAACAAAAAATCAACGCTTTCTAATTAATTCCTCAGTAATGTGTGCAAACTTCTCACAGAACAATTATGCTACTGGATGACTTGAAAAAGTTTAGAAAGTTAATTAAAAAAAGTTGCTCAGGCTAAAAACAGGATTAATTAAACATACAGAAACGTACTATAAATGATTCAAAATTATATGTAAGGAATCAAGATAATTCAAAATTTAATATTTTTAATTCTGTTTTGTTCGTTTTTTTACTCCCTTGGGATTTAATTTGATTGAAGACTTAGTATCAAAAATCTGCATTTTAAAATAAATATGAAGAAGCGAACTTACTTGCCAAACTAATAGGCATTTAAAAAAAGAGAGAGAGAGAGACAACGAACATAAAGCTGCTGCAGAATAAATAGTTTCAGATTTTACTATAGATTATTGAAATTAATATATAAGGAAAATATAGTCCAAATAAATACTAAAGTATGAAACATGGTCCTTAAACTTCCATAGGCTGCTTTTTAAGATAAACAGTGCGTCACAATTCTCCTTCGTTATTATTTAACTAACTAGTTCAATACTAAAGTTTTCTGTTTTTAAAAAAGCAAAGTTAAAAGACTTTTAATTAAATACTCTAGAATCTGTTTTCATATTTGAGAAGAAAAAACGTTTCTGAGCCTAAACACGTTGTAATGATTTATACTGAAAGTTATTTTCGATAACAGAATATTTTATCACTTTGTTTTGCAGCCATTTTGAAATAAAAATAAAAATTTTATGTAATCTTTTATTATTATTATTTCCCTTTAGTTATTCTTGTAGGATGTCAAGATACAATGATATTTGAATACAATGATGTTTGAATAGCAAACTATTAATAACATTTTCTTGAAACTAATGTCTTGAGCCGAAGGGTGAGCATGAATTTCTAATAAGAATTTTCCGTTTAAATTATGCAAAAGTATCAAAATTTAATTTTGAGGTATCATTATAAGGTATCAAAATTTGTTTAATTTTAATTTGAAACTTGTTTAGTTCAAATTTTCTCACTTCGAGATCTAACGCTTAACAAGTACACAGCAGTTGTTAAGATACTCTCCGCATTTTTCAACTTGGAAGACTAAAATTTGAATCACTCTTATAAATACGAAATGTGAAATCTTGGTTCTGCAGCTTATAAATTTGTCTTAAATTTATCTAAAATGAGGATCAGTTCTTCCTTATTAGATTATTAGCTTTGCGTAGTATTCTCTTTCTAGTACAGTTAGATTTACTTATAGCTCCAAACGCTTGCATCTGAAATTCCATTTTTTTAGATATCAGTATCATATATGTATCACACTTCGTCTAAAGTCTCAAATACAGTTTAGAATACTGATATTAAAAATAAGTTGTGCAGATGATTTCAGAAGTTCCGCAACAGAATATTACAACCGGAACAATTATAAAAATTTAGGCCTCTGATTTTTGTATGTAATTTTACGGCACTTATTAAATTTTAATTTATTAAAACATTTTCATCACATTTTAAATTAAAAATTTTTAAATCGCCAGGAAATACTTATACAGGTCTGTGAAGCAAAGAGATTCGATACTATTGTGTTATTAATTGAGTTTTCCCAAGTCCGTTCGGCGCACCAGCGGTCGAGCGGTAAAGTCGCTGAAGGTAGGTAGTTCAGTCCGGGGTTCGAATCCCGGCGAGTGGGTTGGGTACATGGGCGTTTTCGTCGTTTTCACCATGTGTAACGTGTATAGGAGCCAGTTTTCCTTAGAAAGTCCTCCACAAAGGCTTCCTTTTCCATAGGCAAATAGCCCTCGAGTTCTTTGCCGGAATTAAATAAGCCAAACCAAGTCCGTTCGTTACAGTATACGTTCAATGAAAACAAAAGCTACAAAGAGGAGACATGAATACTTTTCCCAGTCAAACTGCTAACCAAGATATAATTTAGAGAGTACTTAGTGTTCTTTTGAATTGAAATGAACACAAGCAATATTCCATTAAATATTGTCATTGATCATCGGAGATTACTGTATCCAAAATTTAATGATCAGGCTAATATACAATTAACTTCAGAAAAATACTACAACTGGTATTTTTCAGATCAGAAATGATCAATGATGATGATGGGTGATCAGAAAAATACTACAACTGCTACTCCCTCCAGGATAAAATGATTGGGAAACAGCGATTTAGAGCTTAGGAAGCTACTGGTCTCAAAGCACAGGTTGATCTAAAAAATCAGTTGACTTTTTTAAAAACTAAATTTTGGTGAATATGTATAATATGTGGTTACATAAGTAGTCGAAAAGTATACAAAGTTATGAAGGTTTTTTTTATAAGAAACTTAATTAAAAAGAAATTGTTAATTTCAATTACACGTACCTAATGGAATTATACCTTAGACACTTGAAAAGACTGCGCTTTTGACCTTTTAATGCCAAAAGTCAGCAACATATTGTTCTGTAAAGAAACAGCAGTATTCCTGGCTTGGAAGGTCCACCAGCGGCCGACTTTGTGGAAGTCACTGAACTGACCTCAGTCTGGAAGATCTCCAGACCTGAGACCTTGTGGTCTTTTTAATGGGAATATCTGCAGAAGATGCATCTATACGGTGACAGCCGAAAACATCGCGGCAAAAACATCGCAGATGAAAACGTCGTGGTACAAAACATCGTGGGAGAAAAGAAAGCAAAGAGAAAACATCGCAGTTCTAAAACATCGTGGTACAAAATATCGTCGTCGAAAATAAAGCGGTTCAAAAACTTCGCAATTTAAAAATATCGTGGTAAAAAATAAAGTACCTACAAATCATCGCATGACGATAACATCGCAGACATGAGTTTTTAAGGCTTTAATAATTGTTAATGGATATTCTCATAATAATTTATGAGAGCAAGGTAGAAAGAAGGATAATTTTTACTTTCATATTTTTATTAACTAATATTTTTAAAAAAAAACAAGAAATTTAAACAAAACAAAAAATAATTTTCATTATAAGAGTATCAGATTAACAAAAGTGAAGAAAATAATATCATAATTAACTTAGCAAATTTTTAATGGATAAGTTCCTGCAGTTATTTATCTTCCTTTTTCTATTAGTTAGCTATGCCAGTTTAAAGTTAAGTGCTATAAGTTGTGTTAATTTTCTATGCTTAAGTTTCCATTTTACATTTTCAGCAAATATTTATTAGTTAATAAAAAATATGAAAGTGAAAATTATTCTTCTTTCCATCCTGCGCTCACAAATCATTATGCGAGTTTTTGAAATTATTAAACAATCATTAAATTTTAAAATTATTAAAGCCTGAGAAACGCATGTCTGCGATGTTATCGTCATGCGATGATTTAGGTACTTTATTTTTTACCACGATATTTTCGACGGCGATGTTTTTAAACTGCGAAGTTTTTGAATCGCTTTATTTTCGACGACTATGTTTTGTATCACGATGTTTTAGAACTGCAATGTTTTCTCTTTGCTTTATTTTCTCCCACAATGTTTTGTACCCCGACGTTTTCGCCTTGCGTTGTTTTCTGTGCGACGTTTTCGTCCGCGATGTTTTTGCCGCGATGTTATCGGCGAACACCATTTATACAAGGAGCAGTTTTTGTTACCAGCACCGGTAAGGCGCCGTGTGATGGTATGCATTAAGATTCTTACAGAAATGCAGTTTGCATTGTCCATGCAACGTAGTTCGTCCTCAAGCAGTGTTCAATAATGATGGCTGTTATTAATTAACTCTTATAATGAAATATTGGAATAATTATTATATTTATTTTTCTGTTACAGTATTATAATACCTTATAATGAATTATTATAATTATTAAAAAAATCAGAAGCTAAACTTTTATGAAATTGTTTCCCAGTATTCATCACTTGAGTTCTTTTGCGTATGAAGTGCAGCCTGATAAACGTAATAGTAATTTTAAAAAAATAAGCAGTAAAATTCCTTATAGGGGTAACATAATTTTATGCATTAAAATCTCACTGGAATACTTTTATTTTTCCTGTGATCTTGTTTTGCTGACTTTTAGATCACATTTTATTATAGAAATATAATTCTGAAAGTAATTAATTCCTCTACTGTTTCACGCAAAATAAATTTTAAAAGCGCTTGCTCTTAAAATTGGGGAAAGTTTTCTCTTTTTTGACTCATTGTAGGTATATGGTCCCTACTCATCGAGATCGCTATGGCATGAACGGCAAATCACGCGAAACGTAGAGGCATGCAGTGCGGGGGTGGCTCTAACATTCACTTTCAAGGATTTGAAGCGTGGGACGCGAATTAAGACGCATTATACTTCCTGCAGGCTGAATTAAGATAGCATCCGCAAATTACAGACTTTATAACTACTGGCAATAAATTACATACAAAGATAAATGGCTGAAATCTTAGCACCTCTCGTCTCAGATAGAGATCAGGTACTATGAGCAGAAGGGTACGTACTATCTGCAGACGATTGCTTGCGTCACTGACAAATGCTGCCAATTATGAAGCATTTGAGATCCTATCGAAATGGAATTTTGTTACACGGATTCGGTATTTTAATTTCGCTCCGAACCGACTGCAGATAAGACACAGCTGTTTCATGACTGTCTGCTAACAGCTCGTACTCTTCACAAAGATTTTACATTATAATATTATGCATATCCATATTATGTAGAGAAATCTCATTGGAGAAGGAGAGCACGTTATACCTTTGTTAACATTTGAGAAGGACTCTTAACGCTTCCTAAAAGTGGTGATAAGCAAACTGGTGTTAAAAACAGATAAGGTATTAAATTACCCATTGAAGGAATAAACAACCGACACCTGTAAAACACGGGAGTCGAGAACACGAATATAATTTTGATTCGCAGAAATCTTATAACAGTCAACAGCTTACGGCTGACCGAGAGCTTTACCGTTAATGTACACTGTCTACTTTATACCTATGTCTGTGCAGTCTCAATGACACAAAACATTGTAGATATTATATTTAAACACCAGAAACGAAAAGGTTTTGCAGTAGCTTATTATATATTTTACACCAGGAAATATTAAAATGGACTAGTACATACATATATTTAGACTATTTGTGACCCCATTTTTGTCTTAACATTTTTCGGTATCTCTAGGTGATGTCTCGACTCGTCTGCGAGTCTTTCATGAAACTGCCGAAAATATCTAAAATATTTTTCGATATATTTATTCAAAAACAAAATTCTCGCATGAGTTCAGAGATCTGAAACCTGCTTCAAATGTAGGAAGAAAAAGATTAAAATCTATAATTTGTTACAGCATCAGTAAGCGATGCATGTAATATAAATGAAACTTACAAATGTATCCCGAAATAAATTGAAGAGAAAATACTCTAATTTTTATGGAGCAAAATTACACTTATGCATATCACAAACACTTTAACATGTGCCCTTACAAGGATTCCGAATCCTTGATTTCTTGAAAGGTGGTGATTTGCTTGATTCATCTGAAAGACGGTGATAAAAATTAAAGTATGACCCGTTAATCTCCTTTTTTACATGCTTCTCTTTTCTCAACTGGACGTGAGTTTAAACGAAAAGGTAATTTCTTCGAGTAGTAAGTAATACATGCACTCATACAGCCTGGATTGAAACTCTTCTAAATCACTATGATGGTAGATAAATTTCTCAAACGACTCAAAGCTCAATTAACATTGAAAATTGAGGCAAATAAAGCCAATCCTAATGAATATCTTAACAAATTATGTTAGTTAAAAACGTATTTTTTAAAAAATATATGCAATTGTGGGCCTGTTGATATGACTTTCAATCAAGACAGTTAAAACGATCAAGACAAGTCAAGCTTTTTTCAATCAAGACATGCGAACATAAAATTTGTTAGAAGCAAACCAGAATGTCGTCTAATAGCAGATATAATATAATTTTAATGATTACAAAACTGTTTTTGATCATGTATTCCTTTTTGTGAGAAAATTACTTATTCACGCATACGAGCTATTAAACACATTACAGGGCTAGAGAAATCACAGGCGAGTACATTACCGACAGATTTGTATGCAAAATATTCTAAAGCCCACAATTTGATTATTTATTTATTCAAGATAATGTCTTTTCTGGACAAACACCTAATGTACATAAGCATACATTCAATGGAAATTGCAGTAATTCCCCTTTCCAGTTTAATCTTCATCATATAATCTTGTTCTGCGTCTAATGTGGATGATCATCTATTGCTTCCGCAACCAACGTAAATTGAGTTTGACAACGTAAATTAAATTCAGACATGTGAGAATTTATTTTTAAATTCAGAAAGCTTATCTCTGTCTAAAACTGAATTTACAAATGGCTATACTTTATATGTATTTTATTTACTTCATAACCTGTGTAATGGAGAACTTTGTAATTCCACACATCATATTAACTTGAAAACTGAACTTAAGTTTAAAACTTTTCACAATTATTGTCGCTATAACTTTCACCGAACTGCGATCACCGATAATGATTTTCAAAGAAAGAATATTAATTGATTATGGGAACTAACATAAGCTTCAAAAATACAACAAATTTTACCTAAGGATTAAATACGTCTTAAGTCATTTTGTCGATATGTTTTCTGCTGATCGGATGTCCTCGATCCAGAAACAGACATTTTAATTGTTAATACAGATAGTCGTGCCACAGGATTCTCTCACTAGCTAGCATGTATACCTTATTTATTCACGTGCTTTCCTCCTTGTATATTTTTTTCTTTAGTTTCTTAGCATTCGATTTATAGTAGCAAAATACAAGATATGAGATAAAAGTCGAGTGAGCAAAAAACTAAATATAAAAATGAAGAAGCAGTTCTGAATCTTCCCTTCTAGTGAGCCTATCCAGAAATTTAATTTGCATTTTTCATGTCTAGAAAGCGCATATTAGCATTTGTGTTAAATTTACAAATAGTATTTAAGGTACGCATTTTAACACGAAATAGGACTTTTTGGCGTTCCTATTTCTTCTACATTTCGATTCTACCCCTGAATTTAAGCCAAAGCGATAGTTTTTATTAAAATTATCAGAGTTTTTTTTACTTCCTTATACGAAGTGAAAAGGAAGTATTGTAATTGCGAAAACTTTTGGGTACCATATTTCAACGAAAATATCCATTTCGAACCCCTATCGAATGCAATTTAACGATGTTTTTGCTTGATATCTGAACGTAAGGACAGAATAAAGGACTCTTTTTTTCCCCAAAAAAAACATAAAACTGATTTAATAGGGATTCTGAAGAGATTTCTTCGTGGCGTCCGTGCTTACGTACTTATGTATGTATGTATTTCGCATAACTCAAAAACGAGTAGCCTCGGAACGCTGAAATTTTGTATATAGGACTGCTATAACATGTAGATGTGCACCTCCTGCTTTGGTTGCAATCTGCTGCACCAAAAGTATATAAATATATGTATATACATAGCCAGTCTGTTACTAGGCTCAGTGAGCTCAGTTTCTTTATTCTTATATGTTTGTAAATTATGCATTTTTCGCTTCAAAAATGATTGAATTATGTTGTTCTTATCTTCCGGCTAAGGTTTTTATGCCTTTAGTTAACCTGCATGTTATAATTGCAGAATTATCAACAATTTAAAAGTTGTTTAAATGCGTCTAAGCCTAATCATTTTGGCCATAGCGGCCATATTTGTTTACATTTGAAACTTGACAGAATAGTGCATTTGTTGCCAATCTAAAGAAACTAAGCTTCAGCAACAAAGATAACGCCTTCTTTTATTATTGCGAATTAAATAATGTTTAATCAATTCTGGAATTTATTCGAGGATATAAGTGTTTAAGACTTACTTCGCAATTTTTAACATAGATATTTTGAGTTTTATGTATTTTTGCCTTGTCGCGAAGTGAGATCTGAATTAATTGAATGAGAAATACTGAAACGTCTGTAAAAAACTGTTTCTTTCTTTTTTTCTTTTTTTAACTTCTTTTTTTTTTATTTTGTTTGTTTGTTTAATTTCTTTTACACGTCGTTTTGGATTTATAATAGTATTTGAATAGAACATGTGGCAACGATTAGATAATTCTTCAGATGATATACATAATTTTTGTGCATTCTGAGTTATAAAATGAATAAGATGGAACGCTCTTAAGTGAACCTAGCGCCAGAGTGTGGCTGTGGTAAACAAATATAGTGAAATTTAAAGAGTGCATTTACTTTATTGTGGTTTATGCGTTATCGACGAAGTAGATTAATTCAATCCAATAAGTTTAAATGAAATGCAAAATGCGTATAATTTAATATTCCTTACACATCAGATTTTTTTAAGTAGCATATTAAAAATTTCAGCTCAATTCTGTAGACTGAATTTAGCATACATTTAATAATATCGCTTTTTTAATTAATTTTTTTATTTAATTTCACTTTTATAATCTGAAATTAACAGCTTTTCTGATTACTTTCAAAAGTTTTATTTTTAAGTAGTTTTTATAGATTTTTCGAAAACATTTTGAAAATAACAAACCTATAAAAATCTGCACAACATCTTAAAGTGAATACTGTTTTCGGCATACTGCCGAATTAGAATTTCTTATTTATAAATTTCGAAGATATATGTAAATTTATACATAAAAAAGTGTTGGCAATGATTTTTAAACTGGCATAGATTTAAAAACGATTGCTAGGCCAAGTCTGAGCATCATTCCGTTTTGCACATTTTAGGTCCTTGTCGCTTGGATTTATCTTAAGTTCCACCCTTTTTCAATTAAATTCAATAAATTTAGTTTTAGCAGCGTAATATTTTAAGTATTTCAGTTAGTAGAAGATTAGATTAAAATTTTTTTTCAAAACCGTAACTGCATAAAAATTTTTAAAAATAATTTTCAAGAAAAAATTATAGGTAATTCAGTTTGAAAGTAAAAATTTTATTTACTTCCGTTACCATATCGTATACATTTACCCATCGAGAGTTCAAAAGAACAAGTTTTTTTTTTTTTTAATCTTGCCTGGTTTTCACTTAAATACATATAATGCTTGTTTATGAACAGTTGAAATGTAACTCGCTAAGAAGATAAAAATAGATTAAAATAAAAGTAAAAGAAAACAGCTATCGAATATGCATAAAATCCATACTGATTTGCAGTATAAAACATGCTTCTCAAAATTGCATGGTTTAATTAATATGATCATAGACTAGTCAGTTATCATATAATAGATAACCATAGGATTATTACCAGTCTTATTCAGAACATTATTATCAATCATATTCATTGCAATTATTAACACTTGTTTTCAAAAGTAGAATGCTGTCAGCCTTTTATTTAACTGTTAAACATTTAATTATATTTTATGAATATAAAAACTGCATTTATTGAAGTTTTGATATTTATCAAAATTTTCTATATTCTCTTATTTAATTTATAAAAACACGTTAAAAATTTAATCTAAATAAATGTATATGTATATTTCTAGTTTTGGAGAGGGACCTTCCAACAACGGTTAAAGGGGTGCATGGAGCAAAACAGGTTGAGAACCACTGAACTAGACAGACAAAATAAAATTTTGCAAATTTAGGTAATGTAATAAATTTTGTTTGTTTGTTTCCGATGTTGTGTTTCTCTTCCTGTATTGATTCAAAAGGTTACTACATATTATTCCAGTTTCTTCGATTGCGTAACTAATGTGAGCGAAACAGAAAACGCATAAATTTATTCAGGTTTTTACATCGTCGTAACCTTGAGGAGCGGTATGTTTTATTTCAAGTTTAAACTCAGTTCTATCACTTTAACGTAAACATAGAAAAATATTTTTAACACTTATTTACATTAAACCGTCCAATATTTATTCTTAAATAATATTTAGTGAAAGCTCTTTATGTAAATATAACGTTTAAGATTCACATAGCAACCTTATTACGTTTTTACTATTGTGCCAGTCTTTTTGATTCATTAAACTGATTTCGTATATTCTCTAGCCCGTTCTTCGGGATTCGAGGCTCGGACCGAATTAACAGTGTTTAGCAACTTTACCGCTCAACCGCTGGAGAGCCATTTCTAAGGAATTATCAAGGAAGTAACGACGCTTTTATTTAATAAACTGTTAGTATTCGACACATTTCGTTTATGCACTTCATAAAGAGCTTTCGTCGATTTCTACTACTTTTTGTTAAGTCCTCCCATTTTGTAGGGAGTTCCGTTTAGAAAGCTATGCGTACAAACTTCTCACAAGTAATTTTTCAATCTATTACTGCTTTCAGCTGATCATATGGTGTCCATTAATAGAACATTTTCTTTTTGGTAGGATCCCGCAAATTTTTAAAATAAACCACTGATTGCTGTTCTGTAAAAGGCAGTTCCCAAATTTTAATCCCTGCTTTCGAAATGCAAGAAAAAAGTACAGTAATAACAATTAATTTATATCCTTGTTTCTAAAAACAAAAGACGGCTTATCGAGAATCAATCGAGTAACATCAAACGAAAGCGAAGATGTTAGGAGTGTGTTGTTATGTCATGCTTATCCAATTGACACTAAATGTGCTGTTACAATTTCACAGTTGATGGGATAACACGTAAGTACCGTCCTTTTCTCAGAAAAAGATAATTTTGAGGCTGCTTTAAAAGAACCTTCATTGATAGGATTTGAACTCCAGCTGATCTCCTTACTTCGTTTTGAGAAAGTAATGTTTAAATTATCCTTGTAATCCATTATATGGCTTATTATGTTCTTTTTGACTTGGCTTCTAAGTCGAAGCAGTCTGATATAAAGTTATAAAATGTCTGATATATTTCGGTCAGAATGTTTTCCATACTCAATTCCCAAGAATCTAATTTTTAGAACATGGAATCAGTTTTTTAAGAATATTGGAAAACAGTTGTGGTACTATTCTGTAATTCTAAAGTGTAAACAAAATAATAGTTACGCTAGTCTTTGAAGCCATTCATTAGTGTGAAATTTCAAGCTTAACCGAAATGGGGGGTCTTAAACTAAGCGCTTAGCGTAGACGCCAAAACGGAATTAGGCAGGATAGTTCCGGTTTTGCGCAAAGATCTACTTCTTAACCCTTATCCATTTTCATATAAACAATATTTTACATTTAACAACTTTGAAAGAACAAAAGCTAATTTGAAACAAAACTCCACACTCAACATCAAACAAAGCTGAACATCACCTTTAAATTCGGAACTCAGAAAGTGAAATAAATCCTTTTATAAAATATGCTATCAAAAACAACCATCTAAGAAAAGAAGTGAAATATAATGAACTTCTTGTCAATAAGAAGCAGGGAGCTTTGCAACACAACCTAAAATAGCATACAAAAGATACTCCTCGATCAAGAAATGAAACTGAATTAACGTCGCATTTTCAGAAATGCCGCGGCATTTACTGTAAGAACAAGCTACATGCAGTTGGAAAAGTAGCTAGTAATGACGCCCTTAACAATGGAAACCTAGTTAGAGCTACCTGAATTATCAGATTCTTAAATTTTATCACAAGAAGAGATCTAACAAAAACCTCAAAATGTGATGCAAAATTGTGAAATGTAACCACGATCATCGCACCTAACCGCAAAAAAACAAAAATACAAACAGAACTAGAGCTATCCTTCATAGTATGAAAGTAGGAGAGGCACTAAATATGAGAGCATCAGTTTAAAAAAAAAAGCGTAATTGATTCTTTTCAGATCGGATAAATACCTGGCCGAGTGTTAGAGAGGTCTAGTACCCGCTAGAAGAGGCAGAGTCCGTGATGTGGAATGCACCAAATGCAACGCACTGCACACAACTCCTGGCGTGGGCTCTGGTAGAGTGTAGTTATCTGGACAATAGAAACATTGCCAGATGTTGCCAATTGATATCCACAACACTTTACCATATCCATATATTCCTATTCTGTAAGATAACAAACTTGTACCTAGGATCATGTTACCATCACAGCCTGTGAATGGTGCAGAATCTGCAAATCTTGGCTAAAAGTGAAAATTACACATGGGTCAAACTAGGCAGTTAAAAGCAGTCCCAGAAAAACTTTAAAAAAAATTACTTTTCATGTATAAATTTTTTGCTCCTAAAATCCTTCTAATAGGAAAAGAAATGGAAAACAATTTCTGAAAGTCACCATTTCTGAATTCGCAAGTCGGTGCCAAAAGCTGTAACTCTGTATTTAGTATTTAAACTCCTAAATGCGCTGTTAATCAGAAAGATAGATAGAATTTAAAACTTATTTCCTACTAATTACCTGGAAGGGAATTAAACAGCTATGAGTACTTAAAAGTCGCAAAAACAAGCTTTATATTTCACCGTTTGAAAACTTCTTACTAAAAAATTAAAACAGCCACATTTCATCATATTTACTAACTCAAAATTTTACAATCACTGTTTCGTTGGTAGTTACAGTAGCCTTCATTTTTACATTTTAGGACTATGGAACACAAAAATATTTTTAAGACTCGGTTTAATTTTAAAAATCTCCTTTAATTTTAATACTTCTCCACACGAAAATTATATTTTGTGCCCCGAAAAACTTTAATTAGTTCCTGTTTTAAGTATTCTAGTAAAACATACATAAAATCATAAAAACTTTCCTGAAGTATCTGATATCCGTGCATTTAAACATGTTATTAAGGCGTTGAGAATCATAACTCTTAGCTCAAGTGAAAAGTAATATCATAAGTTGTAAGGAAGAATAACTATTTATGTAAAATTAAGAAAACTGCTCAGCTTGAGAATGAAAAGAAACAAAAGTTGATAGTTTCAAAAACAGTTAAAGTAATCGATAAGGTATATGTTTAAAACACTTTTATATAATACCGTAACAAAGTGCTGCTGGACAGGATACCAGTTCAGTCTGTTAGGCCGCATGCTACAAGAAAAGTTCAGAATGGGACACAAGATCGTCCTGAGCTCTTCAATTTATTATCTTTTAGCGAATGCTACATTGACTTTCAATATGCAAAAAAATAAATTTAAATGTGTGCTACCTTTATTTATTAAATATCATGTTCTTCGCACTTAAACCTTAAAATTCAGTTCAATAACAATATCGCAAAATAATTTTGAAATGAGCATATCTTTAAAATTTCTGATACACTGTTCCGCGCGCTGGAGATGAAAATGTTTTATTTTCCCCGTAGAGTTTTGCCATTGCTCGCTTTTAAATCGTTGAGTTTGTTCATCAAAAATTTGTTAAAATTTTACAAAATATGAAATAGATAATAGAACAAATTCCAAATTCCAAATTTGGGCTTCCAGATGCCCATATTCAGTTGGTTCGGAATAACGTTCGTTATTCAAAATTGGATGGCTCTAGGTACCGTTGTTTTATCACATTTGGAGAAATATACATACATTTATGCAGATTCTTCATTATTTAATTCCTTTAAATATAATAAAGGGCGATCAAATTTACTGTCAACAATTTGAAAAGTGATACAGCCGTTTATAGTGGATCAACGCAAAATCGCAAAACGAAAACAAGTCTTTCAGGCACAAAGCCCCTTTGGCCTAATAAATAAATAAAAAATAAAACTTTGCTCTAACATTATCATTACTGCGCATCGTGAATAGTGACTCATTTGTTTCCTAAAGTTTTAAGTCATGTTGTACAGAAAGAGAGCCGTTCCATGAAGCAAAGCAATATTAATTGAGGTTACGTCGTTAGAAATTTGCTAACAGGTTAAAACAGACGGGGATATCCTAATTGTACCAGTTGCTAGCGGCTAATGTCCGGTGCCTGCATTTATCAGTAGCTATAAGTACCCCACAACGTTGGACTGGCAACCTGTTCTAAATATCGGATGAAACTAATATGTGAGAAGAACAGGCAAAGATTGAGTAAAAAAAAGAAGGGAAATGATGCCGTAGCTAAAAAGTTACTAATAAATAGTAATTGCAAAAGCCTTATGGCACAATAAAACGTCACAAATGCTACTAAATATGAAAATAAGACATACAGATAAGAAAATGGGTTACACGTTAATGTAATCGGATGTGGCAAAGCACGCGAAAGCTATCCCCGCCTTCAGATATTTATGTAATATGTACGTGATTAAGTGACAAAATGTGATGCAATGTATAAGGATAAACTTTATATACGAAATTTGGCGCTAAGACTTAATTGCATAGCTGAGAGTGCATATTCTGGTAATATAAACATGTGTTCGTGGAAGACTTCCTGATGAAAAAAATATTATTCACGTTGCACAAGAAAGAAACCACAGAAGTTCCAATGTCTTAGGCAAGGGATTTGAGACTAGGTCTAAGTTCCAGTGTTATTTACTCGGTCACTAGCAGGCCTTAAACATTGAAATTATCACGGGTTATGAATTTTCCTTGTAAGACATTAAATGTTCTGTGATTCTGCCCTTGAGGATGCTGTTTACGGAACTGACGAGTTAAGTTTGAATTTTTTATAAGACGCTCACATACAGTGTTAGTACAATATATCCTCAAATATTTTTCTTTTTTTCGCGATGTTTTAAGTATCTCTATACACTGCGTTCTTGCAAATACATGAGTATATTTTCCTTCAATGTCCTCAGTTATTTCAATACATATAATGTGATTTTAACAGAAAATTGTTTCACAAAACAGGTCTTCTAGAAGATCCTGAAATGGTTTTGGAAAACTGTTGCAATTATATACTGCATGCACAGCATACAGAATAGTTCAATGACCATGGTGCTTTCTGATATTCAAATATACATATATGCACATATGGAGTAGATTTCTGCATTTAACACGAATAGGCATGCAATGCTTATTTTGAAGTTGGTTAAGCTTTAAGTGTTAATGGGAGCTTGCTAATAATATTTTTTACGCCTTCGCTTATAAGCACTTTGAAAAAGTAAGAAGTACTTAGAGAAGAAATTTTAGTAAATTTAATTCAGAATAATAGGAAAATTAAGAGTGATTTGTTAAATTTATCAGTAATAAAAACCGTAGAAATGGCATATCTCTTATGTCAGCGACCAACTTTCGAAAACATTACATCTGTTCAGAATAATAAAACTAATTGACACCTTTCTTCTTTCAAATACATAGTATGTTTTCTTGAATTAATTCCTTTTTTATTGTAACCATAAATGTCGAAAGTAAATATTACACAACTAAATATGAAAATGTTAAATTCAAAAATTTTATTCAGGAAGTGCTATTTCTGTGAATGATTTAACAACTAGTACTATATAACTCTTGTATATGAAGCGACTTCCCTGTGCATGCTTCTGCAAATGAAAATTATGCCTAAGTTTCCGCATATAAAATTCCGAAACTCTTAAATTTGATAATACAATTCTAATACAACGCTATCTGATACAACGAAAAATAAATCCCAGTTGATTATACGAATTCTGCTGTTAATTATCAGACGTCTTTGAACTCACCTAAGAAATTCTCAGACGAAAGCATAAATATTTATAGTTTAAGTATCTTAAACATTCTTTAGAGCTGATTTCATACTTTATTATGCATTGCACTTAAAAACATTTGCATTGACACTTGACTTAACTTAACCCTTTGGTGATAGTAAATGTAAATGCGGCCCTTTGCTATTGAGAAAAGACGGTTAAGTTAAACAGTCTCGAGAAACATATTTCTCTCGAGTGCTCTTAACATGGAAAATAAAGTGGATGACATACTAGCCTGTCCTCAGGCCCTCGTGAAGTTTTAAAGAATTAAGTACTTCGCTGGTAGGGGAAATGTCCCAATAGGGTTCATGGCAATATTAAAATAATAGTACATCCTTGTTTGAAGTTATTTTGGAAATATATTTTGCATTTGGTCCTACAGAATTATAATAAAGCACATAGGATCAAAATAATCAAAATTTGTTTCACAAAATAATAATAATAATGCAATTGATTAATTTTCATTGCAGACTTATTATTTCACAAAATTATTCTAATTAATGTAAGAGAAAAGCTCTTGTTAATCCTTTCTTATTTTAAATGTCCATACAGCTAACAAATGTGTTGGGTTTAGACGGATTCTTTTGATGCCGTTTCATTGCCAGAAATGCTAATTGCTTTAGAAATGCTTGTTAAAATAGTTTCCTTTGATGTTTTTATGCCGTAATTCAGTGCGAGCAATCTGAAATATTGATGAAGTTTATACGCAAATCCTTCGCGCGTGGTATCATTCCTCAAAAGATGTGAAAGGTTTAAGTAAAGTTTTGATACATTTGACAAATTAGCGGATCGTAATGTATATTACTGCATCTATAACGATAAAGATAGATAAGTTTAGAACATTATCAATCTAAATAATAAAAATAAAAAAATAAATAAAGGGAAAAAAAGAAATATATTTAAGCCTCTGACCGCGGGTATAAAACTCGTAAAAACGTAACTTTTTCCCCCTGCGAAACTCATTGTAGTTGAAAACCCAGTTTCTGTCTACGCGATTAGAACGTTCTCCACGTATATTCATGGAAAAAAAAACGCGTTTTTCGAAGGATTACCGTTCTGATCTCTAACTTTAGCTATCAGCTTTACTAATCTAGTTAGTCTTCAGCTTGACTGTCTGAATAATTACTACCAAAGATGCTTAGAACCATAAGCGTTTGAAAAAAAAAATCTCATAGAATAATTCAAAATTAGCTGTTCCATTGTACTCATGAATGTTATCTGAATAATTGTTATCAGAAATAACAATAATTTCTTAAAAGAACAGAAAGATTACACTCGAGTTTCAGAAATAAACATAAATTTATCCATATCCATGTTTTTTTATGTTCCCTTAACCACTCTACATTGGGCTATTTTTATTATAATAAAGCACACGAGGGCTATCTGATTTAGGAAAGGAAAGCCTTCGTTGAGGACATTTTAAGGGAAACTGTCCCGTATTCACATTACGCATGGGGAAGACCATGAAAACTCCCATACTACTAACCTGTCTGCCGGAAACTGAAGTAGAGTAGAACTGCCAGAGTTCAGCTGTCTTACCGTTCTACATAGTGTAGAAAATCATTCTTATCTTAAATAGCTCCTTTTATTTAGCTAAATCTACGGGCCTTCTGGAAAGAACGAAGTAAATCAGAAAAATGAGGCACACAAGACTGAGCGGTTTAAAAGCCACGGTTTAATAAAAACTTTAAAAAACTTTTTCCAGGAATTTATACAGGTTTTTTTTAAAGTATACATAACACTTTTATATAAATGATAATGTTCCTCTTTACTTTGTAGATCGTAAAGGAACCTAATGAACTGTAGAACGCCTTATCGCTGAGTTCACATGTACAATAACAAAGATCAGGAAAGGGTTAAAATACCATTTTATTCACTCGCAGAAACAATAACAGATGGCCCTTCTCGGGCTTACAGGAAAGTCTCCACTCGGGCTTTTAACTCAAGATAAGAAAATAACAAACTAATCTAATACTAAACTAAACATACTTAGCGGAAGCTAGACATAAATATCTAACGTAGTTTAGCCCTTAATTCAACCTAGCCGGCGATTATCAGCAGGCATGTAGACTACGGCCGAGCGTAGTGGATTTAAGAACGAAGTAGCTACACGGCAAACACGCGCCACTAACTCTACGAATTAGAAGCATTATACTAAATAAAGATTAGTCGTCTTTAAAAATCTTTTGCCCCAAAAAGGGCACTACAGTTACTTCAACAACATGTGCTTATAACACCTTAAGTTTATAGAGATAGTTATATTATGTACTATCTCTTTTAAGTTGATTAACCAATTATTATGATATAAACCTTTACTGTGACTTCTCCTTTCCGTAGATTTCACCATAATGTAAATTAAATGTTTGAGTATTTATGTCAAGGGTTTCTGAATGTTTTAAAGTTGAAGCTATTGGCAGACTTATCTGCAGTTTGCATCCTATCGCTAGATCTGAGAGAGATTATTCCAGGAAAAGTCATTAGTGCCTTATTTTAAATTTAAGTGCTAAGAAAGATGCTATTTTAACATTCTCAGGACTTGTTACCTTAATTCAGACTGGAGAGATAACTCTCTTGTGAGTTTAGTAGGTTTTGAAGGATTTTGATTTAACCTCTGCGCAAACTAGAACTCTGCGGTCTCATCAAAAGTAAAATAATACTATTTGAAGTTTATTGGTATAGGTAAAATACAAAGAACATTAGAAGAATATTCAAAGAAAACAAATTATTCGGAGAGGAATATTTTTCACATTTCCCCTTCTTTTCTTGCTGAATATACACACATGGACAAAAAAATTAGCGCACCAAGAAATAATTCCGGGATCGTAACGAAACTTGCAATGAAGTTACATGTCGGGGAGATATGCAAATGATTCGAAATGCAGCGTGATTGCGCATTACGTATGACCGGTAGAGGGCGTTGAACGTCGTACTCTGTGGAGTATAAAACAGGTAACCAAAGCTTGTTTGAGTGTGCTGAATCATTTACAAAGGAAGAGCTGAGGTAGGCATGCCATTACGTCATGTTTGAAGACAATATGAGCAGTTGTCGCAGTTTGAGAGGGGAAGAATCGTCGGGATGATGGAAGCTGGGTGGTCAGCTAGGCGAGTAGCTCGTCAATTATGCCGCTCTGATTGTGTTGTGAGGAGGTGTTGGGACCAGTGGACCCGAGAGATGTCATGTACACAAAGACCAGGCTCAGGACGCCCTCGACAGACCAGTCGTCGAGAAGACCGCCACATCGTAAGAAATGCACGCGTACAGCCAACTGCTTCATCGGCCGCCATCCAGGCACAGGTAACACCTTCACTAGGGGCCCCTGTGTCTTCTCGAACCATACGAAGGCGCCTGGCTGAAGGACAATTGGTATCGCGGCACCCATAACGTGTGCTGTCCTCGATGCCCACCCATCGACGCCTTCGTTTGAAGTGGTGTCGAGCACGAGGAAACTGGACTGCAGCGGAATGAAACCAGGTCGTCTTTAGCGACGAATCCAGATTCAATCTCGGCAGTGATGACAATCGTGTTCGTGTGTGGAGAGCCCGTGGTGAACGCCTCAATCCTGCCTTTGCTGTACAGCGACATATCGCTCCCATAGCTGGTGTGATGGTATAGGGTGCCATTGCTTACAATACACGGTCACCCCTAGTATTGTTCCGTGGCACCATGACAGCCCAGCGATATGTTCATGAAATCCTGCACCCACATGTGTTGCCACTCATGCAACGGCTTCCAGGAGCCGTTTTTCAACAAGGCAATACTCGGCCTCATACAGCAAGGGTGTCACAAGACTGTCTTCGCACTGTTACTACCCTTCCTTGGCCTGCTCGATCCCCAGATTTGTCTCCAATCGAGCATATCTGGGATCATTTGGGACGACGAGCTGGGCATCCCAAGAGTCTGAACGAACTAGAGGCAAGGTTACAGCAAATATGGAACGAAATGTCTCAAGACATCATACAGAACTTGTATGTCTCAATGCCCGATCGTATCGAATCGTGCATTCGCGCTAGAGGGGGTCCAACGGAGTATTAATTCCTCCGTTCTTTTACCTTTTTCTCTGAAATAAATTATCATTTTTCTTTGATTTTTTTATCATTTACTTATATCAAAGTAGTCATTACGTATGTAAAATTTCGTATCATTTTGACGACTTCTTCTTGGTGCGCTAATTTTTTGTCCATGAGTGTAGATAAGCGTACTGCATCTCTTCAGCTGCAAGTCAAAATTTTACCTTGTGTAGTCAAAGCCTTACCTCGAAGTTTCGATAAACTGTGACACATTATAGAATCTCTCAAGAAGGTATAAAAATTCTGGGCGACTGACCAGTCACTTTGCTGTCGTGTTGTAGTGTATCATTTAATTTTCTAACTCGTTATTTTAAGTTAAATGACTTTCCTATCAAGCCTCATTTCCCTGCCAGAATACATATTTCTGGCACGTTTGATATCCTAATTACGCAGAAAGAAGAAAGTATTTAAAGGAAGGTTTTGGAGGATGACATCACAGCGTGTTCTCTCTGCTTGAAGGCCACGGTGCTAATATCTTCTAGCGATTAGAGTTATGCGGCGTTTAGTTATTCTTGCCATTAGGCTTGTTTAGGCTGAGGTCACAGCTAGCTTGCGCGATAGTTAAACTGTATAGCAGTTAGGCTATACTTCATCAATTTTAAGTTTATCCATTACCTTTTGATTTAAACCAAAAATGTTGGCTTTCGTAAGCACGAATTGATGCCGACTGGTAAACTTTATTTGAGTTAATAAAGGATTCTATACAGCATTCTCCTAATTTTGTAGTACTTTAAAAGACTTGGTGATAATTCACTAAACAGTCTTTCAACGTCGTATACACTTTATGATAGCAAGGAATACACGACGAAGTTACACTGTTACTTACATATATACAATGAATCGAGAAACTTAAGGTCTGTTATTACAAACCCAGTAGGTCTCATTCTTTTGTACGCTAAAAATAATACGGAAATGATATGGAATAAGGTGCGTAATAGATGGCAAATGGCATTAGAAACACCTTTTATTGGTTACAGTAATTCGACAGACGTTCATAAAATTTATAAATTATATATGTTATAAATTAAACGTATCTTAAATTATATCAACGAAATATATTCTAAATTAAATACATTATAAACTACATAAACTGCGTAAATTATTAAAAAACAAAATAAAAATAAAAATCGGTAACTTGTGCGTGTTTGCATTTCAAGTCCTTCAGTCTACAAGTATAATTTCAAAGATATATTAAAACTTGTATACTACGTCGAGCGGTAACTCATTGAGGACTGGCCATTTGCCAGGCTACGTGGATAATAAATGAAAGATTTTATCTCTGGTACATTGGCAACACTTGATTTCTCTCTCATGCAATGACCATGATAACGCGTGGTTGATAAAGGCTTGGTAGCTTAATATAAAGCAATAATGACGTGATGTAACATAATAACGGCCCAAACAACTGAAAAGGCTTAAGATGCTGTTATATATAAACTATTTCTGCTCGAATTTTTATTCTTTGTAAATTCAATATAAAGCTTTCCAGCACAACCGTTTGTAGAGAAACAATAAAAAGTCCCTTTCCCTTCGAAATTTTAGTTCTTGCATGCGGTCAAGAATTCGAGGGAAAAGGGCGTCAAGATCGGATTTATATGAGGAAGATTTAATGATGCAGTTCATTTTTCTGGGCCAAGGTTGATGAGAACACCTGCGAGCTAATATCAAAGGCGGGAAGAAAAGCAGCCTCTGAAAAGGACGGGGGGTGCCGGTGTCGAGGCTATCGAGAGTCAGATAGCCCCTTCCAAGGTCAGAATCTCGTCGTTTTCAAAATTAATCAAAATATCAAAAATCTGTCGTTGATGATCTCGCTTCTAAATTAAACCCTTTTTTGAAAAGCAGCTTATTGATTTTTCATTTAAGATGCTCTTTTCAACAGAGTTTCTCCGTACAACTGTTCATTCGCATGATAAATGCACACCGATATCAATAATTCATTAACTTTCAGTCTCGATTAAAATTAAGTAAACAGAAAGTAATACGTTTCCGCAGACATACGGCTTGGTTTCCCATCCTCGGAAGCGAGTCTTTAACTCCTCGAGCAAAATAATTGGGTTTTAAAGAAAACGAAAGTGCAGCTTATGGGCATTTAATTTTATAATTTTTTTAATATCAAGAATGAATTTCATTAAAAAAAGGTCTGTTCAAATTAATCATCAAAGATAAGAATATCAAGCATTTGGAAAAAAATTCAAATCCAGGGGCATATACTGAACGATATCGCCCAGTAGCCAATAAAATTTATCTTTTCCTGTATTGCGTATATCTGGAGTCCTTGCAAAATTCATGAAATAAAGCGCGAATATGCTCCATTCATTATATTGAAAATGCGTGTACGCGGCGGCAAACCTGTAGTATGGAGGCAATGTACGCACAAGTTGTTCAGGTTGTGTTAAACAACAAACACAGGATTTTCCATAGGTGCAAAAAGTGGTAAAGCTGTATAACATGCTGAGTTTAACATCTTGAGTTTGATTATGTCAGTTTTGTTATGTTTCATGCCCTGCTGTCCAATTTAAGCAGCGTTTACATGAGTTGGAATATAGAAATATAATAACGGTAATAAATGGAGAATACACAGCTGCTTAAATTAATATCTTATCTTTTTAATTACTTCAAAACCTTTTCTACCTAGAGTCATTAGGTTTTTACGGAGCAGGAAACATGAAAAACTTGCAATGCCGTGGCCGGGATTCGAACTCCGGACCTCCCGATGCTAGCTGGACGAGCTTTTCCAGTTACACCAAAATGGTATGCCGTAAAGGAGGAAGAAAGTCCTTGTAAGGAAAGGATATTATTAATGCAATGTAAAAGTAATCGAACTATACGCAGAGGTATTGTATGGTTAGAGTCCGATTCTCTGTGATTTTCATTTGTTTTATGTAATACTCTAGTACCTTTTTTACTTATGCTTATTATTTGCAATTTTCACATAACACAAACACACAACTGTTTACAAAGCATGAAACTGGAGAACGTTAAGATGCAAGTGTGTTAAAGTAAAATGCTGAAAACTGAAAAAAAAGTCTTGACATGCCGAATATGACTGCATGATGTATTTTTTCCCAAGGTGTATAAGCTATGTGAACGTTTTGTGACAATCTCAATTTTTAAGTGTAAAAATTCTCTACCAAGGTTATTAATTTCGAATTATTTAAATGCTGGTGGGATATACTGAATTTTTTTATGTTTATTACCCAGTTATCTTCTTATTTTGCCTTTACTTTTTTTTTCCATTTTCTTCTGCTTCCTACAAGATGTGAATTAATAGTTAATGTATTAAATACAGAGTTCTTGAGTTAAAAAAAATAGCTTTTGGCAGCTATCGCTAACCGTCTCATTATTATTTCTCTCAGCGGCTGTATTAGCCCCACCAATGACCGAGTGATTAATACCAGTGGATGCTGGGAGTTCGACCCGTATCGGTCCCAGGTGAATGGGCTGGCTACATGGTTGGCTTTGTCGTTTTCTCGTGTGTAATATGAATAGAATCTAGTTTCCCTTAAAACTTCTCCCTGAAGGTATTCCTCTTGCTAGGCAGATAGCCCAAAAAAAAGTGTGTGCAAATAACCAGTTAGCAAGTGTATTACTTATTTCGGCTTCGAGCTAACCAGCGGCCGAGCGGTAAAGTCGCTGAACGCTGGTAGTTGGGCCCGAGGTTCGAATCCCGCGAACGGGCTGGCTGCATGGCCGTTTTCGTGGTTTTCGCCATGTGTAACGTGTATAGAAGCTAGTCTGCCTTACAACGTCTTACACTAAGGCATCCTTCCCCTTAGGCAGATAGTTCTCGAGTGCTTTTCGTAGTCGAATAAACCATTTATTTCGACTTCAGCTTTGTTATCCGTGATTAGTGGCGAAAGTTTGAAGGGTTTAGGCAAAGATTGTCGGTACGTTTTGCCTTGTCATTTAATATTTTAACTTTACTGCAGCATTTATTCCCCTTTCTCGAAAGCTGAAGAGATTGATTTTCTATTTTTATATACACTGCTGGCCACCCAAATTGCAACACCAAGAAAGACAAGAAATATCACAACAAAATTTATTTAGTAGCTAACATGTTGGCTAAGTATCAAATGATTATAGACTTCTGTGAAATGTGGTTCCTTCCAGAATCAGTATCCAGAGTAGCCGCCATTGTTGGAGATCACCGTTGCCACACGCCTCGGCATTGGTTCAAAGAGACTTTGGATGTATTCTTGGGGTACAGCAGACCAAGCAGCTTCCACACGTTGCCAAAGTTGATCTGGTGTGGCAGCTTGGGATGTAATCTGGGTCAATCGTTCAGCAACCATGGACCACATGTTTTCTATTGCCCAAAGATCCGGAAAGCGAGCCGGCCAGGGAAGCAATTCAATCTGGCGATTGACGAAGAACCCTTTGGACGATGCGTGCCACGTGTGGTTGCGCATTATCCTGTTGAAATATGGCTGTGGGCAAGCCCTGAAGATAAGGGAGGACAACTGGCTCCAACACTTCGGAGATGTAGAGCTGGCTGTTTTAAAGTGCCGGCAATGCATACTAGAGGAGTGCGAGAGTGATATCCAATACCGCCCCATAACATAATACCCGGTGCAGGACCAGTATGGCGGTGCATAACGCAGCTGTTCAGCATTCTCTCTCCGCGGTGTCTCCAGACTCGAATCCGACCATTGTGGTGTTGCAGACAGAAGCGTGAGTCGTCAGTAAAGACAATTTCCTTCCATTCTGCCGTCCACATCCTTCTTTCATCGCACCATTGGCGGCGGAGACATCTGTGGTTCTGCGTCAAGGGTAGACGAAGCAATGGACGTCTTGCGGACAGACCACTCTGCTGTAAACGGCGTCGAATGGTACGCGCAGACACTGGATGATGTTGTGCTATCGTCCGTGATGTGACGCCAGGATCAGGAAACAAATATAACTAAATGAATGAAAAGAGAAAAAAATCTAAAAGGTTTCAGATTTTAAATTACGTACTATGTGACGTTTTTTTAACATTTTGTGTGTTACCTTTATTTATTAAATATCATGTTCTTCGCACTTAAACCATAAAATCAGTTCAAGAGCAATATCGCAAAATAATTTTAAAATGAGCATATCTTTAGAATATCCGATATACAATCTCCCGCGCTGGGGATAAGAAATTTTTTTTTTGTACAACATTGCCATTGCTCGCTTTGAAATCCTTGAGTTTGTTAACCAAAAATTCGTTAAAGTTTTACAAAATATGAAATCGATCATAGAACAAATTCCAAATTTCAAATTTGGGCTTCTAGATACCCATATTCGCGGGAGGATTACTTTGTTCAAAATTTGATGACTCTAGGTACCGTTGTTTTATCACAATGCGAGAAACATATAAACATTTATACAGATTCTTCACTTTTTAATTTCTTTAAATATAATGCAAGACGATAATATTTAGTGGCAACAATTTGAAAAGTGAAACAACACTTTTAGTGAATCAATGCAAAATGCCAAAACAGAATTAATAATCCTTCTGGGCAAATTGCCCCTTTGGACTAAAAATACCTAATCTGTATATCCTTTAGTGATTGATATTTGATAAAGATTTTATATCGCATCTATAAATTAAAATGTAGATTTGACTGAGTGAAATTGTTATTAAATTTTAGAACACTTATTTCATAAAATTATGAAACTAGTAAACATTAAATAAAATGAAAAAAGTAAATATGAAAACAGTAAACGTTTAAAATAAATCAGTAAAATTAATTATAGATAAAAGAATGACTATGTATAAATATACTAATAATAATAATTTAATAACATTTTATGTATTAATATAAATATCTGTAATTTTCTTTTGCTACATTTAATACGTATATAACCTTCTTATTTCAATGAAATATTCAAGCTTGTTTCTGCGAATATAACTTCTTACGTTTGGGTCTATGGTCGAAAGAGGTGTTATTCATGATAAAGATTTTTCAATGACAATCTCTTTAACCATTTGAGTACCGAAAAATTTTCTTCTATATATGCTAAAATTGCGGAATAAAATGCATAGTTATTTTTTCTTGGAAAATTATAAAAACAGTTATAATTAATTCTAATAATTGTATAAAAGCTCATTTTTACGAACAAAAATGCTTTATATTCCCACCTTATAAGAGTATTTTGTTACCTAAATTCCATGAATTCCTTTTCTACTTATAACGCAAATTAAGTTGGATCGTTTAATTCCATTACCATGTTTTTTACTTCATACCTCACATTGCCGCAAGTTTCGTCCAGGCAATTTTTCTAAAGAAAACATTTTACTTAACATCTTAGGCACGAATAAATTTTGCGCGTGGCTCTTTCTTTGTACGGCAGACTTCAACCGGAATTACGTGTAAACGATACAGCAGTATAATATATGAAAAGCAACAATTCATACCTAACACTGGCGTATCAAAATCAAAAACTGGGTATTCTGTCCGTATATTGTTAACAGTGTTACAACACGGTGTAAATAGAAAAGAAGTGTGAAGCACAACGTAGGAAAAGATCATTCAATTCAAATGGTGACCCACTAGAGTGAGCCACTATAGTAGCGCATCATACCTAAGAGATTAATTCTGATCTTATTAAAAGCTATAGCTGAATGATATTAATAAAAACCGCAACTGATATGAATACAACTGCTTTCAATTAATGAAGAAAACTATACTAACAATGAGCAACGCGATCGCGCTTCCACGGATTTTTAGCATAATACAAGAGAAGCGCGACAGCCCTTCGCCTCACTCAAAGGCTTAAATTTTAAATTCTTGATAATGAGCATAAAAGAGAAACTTTTTTCACACATTTATGTTGTAGCAAATAGTAAGAGAATGTTTATAGGTTTTGCACCGATAGATGGAAACTGCTTCTTCTGCAGTTACCCAGAACTGAGATAATTTAGCATCCTTAAACTTAAATTGAAGTCTAATAAATCCTTTCTTATCGAATACCATGTGATCTAATGAGGATACAGAGCGACTGTAAAATCAGTCGAATCCCTCTGTCTTCGTTAATTCAGACTAGTGGTGAAGCTTTCACCAAAGCCTAATATCGAATGTTTGCGTAAAATGTTGATCTACAAGTTCTAATAGCAGATCTGCAAAGAGTTAATCTACGTGTTAAAATTCTAAATCTACAAGAGCTTTTTAGGATTAAATTTACAATTAAACATTTCTATAGAATCATTTTTCACCACATCATTCCAAGTTTGGTTTATTTGATTATGACAAAGCATACAAGAGCTCTCTGCCTAAGAGGAGGGATGCCTTCGTAGCAGACGTTCTAAGGGGAAGAAGTCCGTATTCATTTTATATATGAAAAAAAAAAGTTACGCCCATGCAACCAGCCCATTTTCCGGGATTCGAACCATGGTCGAACTTCCAACGCTCAGCGATTTTACCACTCGGAAGCTAGTAATCCCCACACCTTTCCATAGTTGAATTTTATTTGTGAATCCATGAATTTTATCAGTGTAAGTTAGTATTTTCTCAGGTGGTTCTTGCGTTTTTCGATTAAGTTTATTTGGGTATTCAAACATCTCAGCTAATAGGCCATACCTTACAATCAGTAATTATCTTCCAGTTAAATGAATATTGTGAATTACCCTCAATATTTTTTACTCGTCTTTCAATTCATGAACTCTGGATAGAATGCTCCCTCTTGAGAGCAAACGAACTTCACTAAGAAACAACAAAAGATTGATGCTCTGATCTCATTTTGTCACATAAAATTTAAAAAAGAAGTGACTGAAGTGGCGTGTTTGTTACCCCATTTTCAGTTTTTATAATGCCATTTGATATTAAGTCTGAACTTTAATGCTAGTCGTAAACTACTTGACATGACAAACTTCTCTATGAATAAAGCAGTACAATATTTAAACATCAAAATTTTTAAACCTAACTTCGACGCTAAGCCTCTAATACTTCCTGGCACTGCAGCCACACCATCAGTATTTATGCTTATGCAATATACATAAAATGTTGTTTGTGTTATAGTAATTACTAATTATTTAAAGATTTTCTTCCCAGTTGTTTATTTCTGAAGTCTTTTGCAGAATAAATAATATTATATCACCTTTTCTCATGAGGAATGCGAACAATCGCTTTTAGCTGCCTACAGTTGCTAACATTTGTTGATTCTTCAGTCAGTAAGGAAAATTTCTTAGCTTCACAATTTCTGGACTAGTGTTCCTTCTGTGTAGAGCTGTATTAACCATTAAGCAAAATAAGAATGTGCTTAGGGTATCAAGGAAAAGTAATACCAAAAGAACTTACTTAGGGTCTCAGAAAAGGGATGACCACAAAAATTCTATCATCGCATATCTTAAATCCGCCCTCTATGACAAGCCAAGGAGGCGGACCCAACGATTTCAGCAGCTTGATAAGAGGACGATATAGATGGATTAGCAGTTTGCTCAGCTACCAACGTGGGTTTCATATCGATAGTTTTCGCTGAACCCTGTACTTTCCAGAGACATCTCTGTTACTCATTGGGTCAAAATATAATTGGCCACACATGTCTCTGCCGGACGCCAAACCTGGGAATTCCGGGTAAGAAATAAGAGCCGTAACACTGAAACTCTTTCGGCAGAGTCCTGCTCATACTGATTAAAATTAAAACATTTTGCTTCTGTCAGGAACAACACGCTATAGAAAGTCATACGTTTGAACTCTTTATCCTGTAGGAAATCGAGCTGTCGACCTTTCGACTAACAGCTGATATTTACCAATACGAAAAGGTTATTCTAGCTAACCTAATTTCAGTTCTTAGTTCTTAGTAAGAAGCCTGTGATTATCACATATTTTACACAACAACAGTTTTTTATCATAACTTAACATCTAATTACTATTTTAAACTTGACTTGCACAGCTTTCGTCTATATTAGCTAAATCTCAAACCTTCTGAAATGAGAAATAGCGCTAAAAATATAGAATAGACAGAAACAAGCAACATAAAAATAATGGGTTCAGGAAAACTTAAGGCTACATCGTACCAAATTTTATATTAGAAAAGGCGAATGTGTGTGCCGTGGACGCAATCAGCTGATCAAGGTCAAAGGGATTCTCCTTTTTCCTTCTTTCCGCTTGCAAGTAAAAACATGGACGAATTTTTCCCTAACTGAAGGGGGAAAGTGAGTGTTCATTGTTTAGCATTGATTTTACAGCAATTTATTATTACGTTTTAGTTCAAGGAAAAAGCTGGTCTTCTGCTACGAAGTTTACATTTAGTTTAAAGTATATGTGTGTGTAATACCTACATTAATGTTTAACAGTGTTATAGGATTTTTCTTTATCTGATAGAAGTTAATTAGCCCCAGACTCCTAACAGATGTGAAGGAAATTATCGCTATGTCTGAAATTAACTACAGAATCTTGAAAAAGTTTTAAATTAATCTTTTTATTGAAATATGAGCTTTGAACATAAATGCGCGTTCTTGTGCTAACTAGTAAGTCAACCACAACTCCTGGCTATGCAACTAAAGTAATTCCAATTTAAAATATAGAATAATAGTCAAAGACTGTACAATTATATTTAAATCTAAGCTGGCTCAGAACGTCTAACCGGTGTATCAAATTCAAATGTCGGCAGTAATAACGCAAAGTCGAATAATTACAAACTTACAAAGCTTCCAGGAACTAACGTAACGAGCCGCGAAAGGCAGAGAAAAGCTCTGTCTTACTATCCAGAAACCTCCGCTTAAATAATATCTAACTGATCTGCATTGTGATGAGGAAACGGAAAGGCGAATTTATACTTAAAGGCTGGAATTATAAATAACTGGTTACACTAGTTGGTTTCAAATAATAAGCTTACAATGTTTTTACTCGAAACATAGCGTACACTGAAATTTTTAATTAATTTCATGAGTTGATTTAAGTTTCAGGAGTTTACTGCTCATTGTTGCTCAAAATTTGAGTTATATTTTGTTGAATTTTTACTTCGGTTATTCTTCATTTAATATTATTTATTTATTATTTAGTTTCGTTTATGGTTTGTTTACTGTTATCGCCAAATCTTAAAATATGTATATAAAGTCGGATTTATTCTCTTCTTTTTAATTCTCCCATTCTCATTCCCATGTATTTCATGCCGTAGCGAATTTCATGCTTTCGCTTATTTGATTCATTAGAGAATCGGGGGCTTACTAGTAACATATAAAATGGACCAACTGAGAAATGTTTCACTCTATTCCTTGGTTCTTAATTAAAAAAGGTGCAAAATAATTTTATCCTACTGATTAAGTATGTCTCATTTAAATTGTTTTGAATAGTTATAAAATTTAAATAGCAAAATACACTGAAGAGAGATATATTTGTATCTATTTCAGAGGCAAAATGTATATAAATATTAATCTAGCAATAATAATATCATTTTGACAGCTATTCTAAGTAATCATGTTAATGATTTTGTGCATGAATTTGAGCTTATTGTCTTTTAAGTTTTTCAAAATCTTGTCCAAACCTAAGTTCCAGATTTTAAAATTTCTCATAGATTGCTTAAACATAAACCTACCCGAAATAAGATAAATGCATTTAATTACACCTAAAGATAATAATTTTACAAGTTCAAGGTCAGCACAGGATGTTAAACTATTACGCGATCAAACAGAATTCTAATTTTTCCCTGAATTCTGTGCTTCTGAATTTCACGTGAAAGACACCCTCTTATTAAGTCGCAGTAAGGCAGAAAAATTTGAAACCAAATGGTATATGTAAAATTTTTTAAATTCCTGAAAAATAAGGCAAGTTTCCAATTTTATTCTCTTTCACATCTAAAACTGTATTCAAACTCTTTCCAGTGCATGATCTCTAAAATCCAAAAGACAATTTCATATCTACTTTAAAATTCAGGATATTAAAAATCTTAATTAACATCTCAAAACGTGAAACAGTGATTTAGTGAAAATAATTCCAGTCATTGAAGCTGAAAGCAACTGCTTTCAATTTGGAAAATATGTATAACATACTTGTACATTTTATGGTCAACATTTACAAATCTTTCACATCTAAGTGAACTTCTAATAATAAATTTACCGATGGCAGTTAGTTTTTACAGTTATCTTTCCTTAAGCAAAAGTTTTGATTTCGTGGTACATTATGATTTGGAAGTAACACTTCCATGGCTCATTTTCAATAGCCTTGTGACAGTCTTTGAATGAGTATTAACGATTCTTGCCCATGATAACTTGCTTACGTCACACCGCTGTACGAGCTTTCCAGGCAGCAACACTGAATAGAAACCAGCATAGTTACTTCAATCGTTCTGCTGTGTAGTGACCCTGAGGTTCGTGGGCCAAGGTGGCCAGAAAATCCCTTCAACAAAAGCTCACGATTAGGGAAGAGTCAAATGGCAGGTGCTTTTTTTAAATCTATCACGTCTTTTAAAAGAGATCTATAGGGAAAGGGCTGGTTGGATAACAGATAGCGAGGTGGTAGAAAGGAGATTTTGAAATCTGTGTTAACTCATCTTCGTTAGTCAGAGCAAGACAAAATCATTAAGTGAAGTTCAAGTAGGTGAAAAATCAATTCAACCAAAATAGTTTATGTCTTAAATTCACGTTGGAAATTAGTTCTAAGCTAAGATTAGAAGAATGAAATTTACTTATTTTAACAAAAGGAATTTATTCCTTTTACTATATATTTAACTATCTATCAATCGCATAATCTTCTTTTTAAATCCAACTGCTAGGTTTTCTGTTTTATAATATGTGGCGCTGTTTGTGGCAGTATTCTTCCTTAATATTCTGTTGTCCGATTACAAACGTTTCAGTAGATAAATTTATAAACATACTATTTTAAAAAAATTAGTAATAATTACACTTTTCCTGTAATCCAAACATAAAAAAGTATGACTGACAATATATGGTGCTACAAAAATGCATCACACAAAAACGGTATGAAAGATCCATAAAAGCTTTAAAAAAATCTAAACTAATCCATCAGATTTGCCTTATGTTTACAATTTAAGATCAGTTTCATTCACAATACAAAAACATAGTTTTCAGTTAAGTCTGATATTAATTTTGAAAATATCGTAACGCTTAGATAAGGCTTAGATCCTTAACAGGCAGTAAATGAATTTTGCTAATACGCCGGTTATATACCTCATTTGCTGTTTTCACCATAACAGTGAGCCGCTCAGACGGTATAGTGGGTGGGGGAGCCTATTGCGGTACCGAAGGGTCTGGGTTCGAATCTAGGAGAAGGCATGGATGTTTGTAAATGTATAGTGTCTTTCCGGCGCATGGGGACACTCTGAACATATGGATAGCCAAAAGTCCTCTCGTATGGTTTGGTGATGGAGAAGAGGGGTTGGAGACCCTCGCACCCCTCGGGGTGCTTCCCCTTAAAATTGAAGTGAATGTAGAAGTCCAAACTCCTTGCGGCCCTGGCAACTATTCTTCTATGAATTACATGGACAAGAAAACAACAACAGCCATAATAGTTATCATTGTAATAGTTCTACTAACAGACAACTTAATTGTAGGAAGATTATTTTTTTTAAACCAACAAAACTTTTCTTAGATTTTCCTTTTTTAATATATCATTTTCCGCGCTGCATGATGTAAATAATCATTTTGCCGACTTTTATAAGTAATGTGAATATATCCGGTCTGTTGTTTTGAATTAGTCTGTTGTTTAGTTTGCTCTATTATCTGCAATTTGAGATAAGTTCAGTGTAAGAGGTAATAGAACGTCTAATCAAAAAAATCTGATGAGTACACCCATGACTTCCTTGTACGGAATGTTAAATTATAAGCGTTTCTGCTGCATTTCCCTTAAACTCATTTCCTCGAATTTCATTAGAGATATACTTCTCATTCAATTAATTCAGTTTTCACTTCGCGGCAAGGTAAAAATACATAAAACTTAAAATAGCTTTATTGAAAATCGAAAATATAGAAAAATATAAAATACCAAATACAGTTAAAACAATTTTAAAAAATTTTTTGCAATTAAAATTAGAGTTTCTACGCAAAAGCAAGCAATTCGGCTGGCAGGCAAGAAGTAAATTTTTCGGTGCACAAAACTGAAAGTTTACATATGGTACCATTCGGCTAAAAGACATTGAAGGTGCAGAAACTGACATAATTCACTATTCTACTAAGTTTCAAAAGCAAACAAATATGGCTGCTGTGGTAAAAAATAGGCTCAGCCGCTCTTAAACAACTTTAAAATTGTTGATAATTCTATAGCTATTGCATGCAAATTAACTAAAGGCATAAAAACCTTAACCAGAAGATAAAAACAACATAATTCAATAATTTTTAAAGCTAAAAATGCACAACTTAACCAATATATAAGACCTGAGCTAAAACTGAGCTCACGGAGCCGAGTAACAGAGTGGGTATATATATATATATGGGATGGCGTCGCCAATAATAATCAGATGATGCTGCAAGCTGTGCGAAAGAACTTTTCCCCTTGAGCTGGAGAGAACGCAGACGACGATTGCGCATTAAGATGAAAGACGCTCGCATGTAAAAGACGATAACTTTTCTACATTTGTAAATAATCTCATCTATTTCCATCTGCGAATGTATGCATTTCATAGTTCGTAGTAACTATTTGTGTTTTCATTAAATATTCAAATTATCTATAAATCTGGCTAGTTTATTAGACCCTAGACAACCAACCATCTCTGAAGTATATTTACAGACATCATATGCCTAGAGAGTAAGTACCGATCCTATATTCCTACAGATTTTGGGGGCTCAGACAGGGATGAGCCTAGGAATAATAACGATGAATATTACAAGAGAAAACGAGTAAGTTTGTTTCTATTATTACCGTATTGTTACTTCTAAGAATAGTGTTCTACTGTATTGTGAATCAAGATGGCTACTTTAAATTCCATACCTAGAATTGCTAATTCTTTAAGAACTGGGCCTACAAAATCTATTAAACTGTTACATCAGATTGTATTCGGAACTTTAGGTGATAGGAAAAATAGAGCAAGATTACGTAACTTTTGTGGTTTTCCATCTGACTTTAACGTTGAAGAAACGAAACAAAAATTACTTCAAACTTTCACTGCAAACGATTTTATTTCTGTGTGTAATTTGTTACATCTTAACTATGAGTCAAATTCTGATAAAAACTGTGATTTAATATTAAAGAGTCTTTGTGATTTTAAGCTTTTAAAATCCGAAAGTGATGACGATGATGAGTTATCCGAAAA
>KK120643.1:671520-702991 GCA_000611955.2 Stegodyphus mimosarum
TCTGGGATGAATAGCCGTTAGTCTCGTGGACAGCACTGCGATAGGCCAGTAAGAACACACGTTACTTCTGGTCCCAGTCCTGTCGGTTTCTGGAAACCATCAGAGAGCGGTTACTAAGGATGGTACGATTAAACCTCTCTACCATGCCGTCTGACTGGGGATGTAAAGGTATCGTTTGATTTTTGTAGCTTGCAAAATTCTTTAATTACAGCCGAGGTCAAATTTCTCCCTTGATCGGAATGTAACTGAAGAGGCGCTCGGACTCTGGAAATATAATGCTGTATCATTACCGCTGCTACCTCTTGAGCAAGAATAGGGTACGGTGCAGGCCACTTGGCGAAGTAAATAGTGACAACAAGCACGTATTGGTTAACATCAACAATTCCTGGAAGATATCCCAGGATGTCAAAGACGATACGTTCAAAGAACAGTCTTACATTGGTTCGTTTCCTCGGCTTCGTTTCTTATGTCCTTACCGAGACGCAGAGGCATCGCAAGACTGGCACCCCTTTTGCACTTCAGCCCTCACTCCAGTAAAAGCGCTCTTGAATTCTATGCAAAGTCTTCATATTCTGAAGTGGCCTCCTGTCGGACTGCTGTATAGTTCTTTGAGGATGTTCGGGTCCAGGAACTTGGAAGTATCAACTTCCATTTGTATGCCCTTCCATTAGCCGATTCGAATATCTGGTACAAGACAACGTTTCGAATACAGAATGAGGCCCAGAGAGCCTAAAACTGTTTTGTCGTAAGACTGTAGCTCGAAATGTCCTGTCAGGTAGGTTTCCTATACGAAGATCCATTAAATCAACCATGGGTTTAATGTGGCCGTTTTCCAACTGGTCGTTCCTGACTAGTTTATAAGGTACTTCACCCGCATTCTTGGCATGCCTTCGTGGTGTAGTGGTCAGCAGGCCCGGCGAGTATTCGAGAGGTCCGTGGTTCGAGTCCAGGCGAGGGTATTGCTCATTTTTCAATATCTCCTGCTTTCAAAAAATTCTAATGTCTCTACAATGGCGCTCGAACTAAAAAAGGTAGTGGATGATGATTCTCCATTACCAGGATTGGCGATTAGGTCCCCTAATCCTGTCGCCCTTTAAAAGGGGGAGTATATAAGGTATTCCTCCCGCCTTCTTGGCATGCCTTCGTGGTGTAGTGGTCAGCACGCTCGACGCGTATTCGAGAGTTCCGTGGTTCGAGTCCCGGCAAGAGCATTGCTCGTTTCTCATCTCTCTTGCTTCTAAATAACTAATGTTATAAGGTATTTCTCCCGCCTTCTTCGCACGCCTTCGTGGTGTAGTGGTCTGCATGCTCGACGCGTAACCGAGAGGTCCGTGGTTCGATTCCCGGGGAAGGCGTTGCTCATTTTTCATGTCTCCTGCTTCGTAATAACCTAATGTCTCTACACTGGCTCCCGAACAAAAAAAGGTGGTGGATGATGTTTCTCCACCACCGGGATTTGGCGATTGGGTCCCCGAAACCCCAGTCGCCCTTTAAAAGGGGGAGTATATAAGGTATTTCTCCCGCCTTCTTCGCACGCCTTCGTGGTGTAGTGGTCTGCATGCTCGACGCGTAACCGAGAGGTCCGTGGTTCGATTCCCGGCGAAGGCGTTGCTCATTTTTCATGTCTCCTGCTTCGTAATAACCTAATGTCTCTACAATGTCTCTACAACTTCGTGATTCTACAACTTGGTGATTTCTAGCCAATTTGTTGGCAAGTATTAGTCATCGAAACCATTGCCAGCTTGGTGATATCTCGGATTTTTTAGCGATATAGCCATTTACTCAATGTTAAACAGACTTGCGCCTATATTCTTACTTTTCCGGCAAAGCATCACCTTTTAGATGTCCATGTTCCATTGTTGTTGTTGTTGTGTCCATTATCATACTAAACAATGGTTGCCACAGCCTACTCCGAAGAGAGGTTCATGTTCCATTATACAGAAAAAAAAGTACAATTTCAATAAAGCTATTTTTATATGTACAAAATTCGTAACAACATACTTCTGTATAATTACCTTTTCTTTTATTTTTACTCGTGAAGCACCGTGTGTAGGTTTTTCATTCATAGATATCTTATATTTATATGTGATTTCATCTTTGTTCCCGATTGCTTTCTATTTAAGCTATCAGTCAAATATTTATTCGACCCATAGGTTTAGTCGTACGTCATTTTACCACTGACATCAACGCATCTTCTCGCAGTTCAGATAACTTTTCAAAATAATTTCTTTTTCACAACATTTCAGAATTTTAATGGTTATATGAAGGGTGTTAAATTGCATCGTGAAATCTCATGCTGTGTCATATGCGGAGAATCTTAAAATACACCAGATGAATCTGTGTAAGAATTTATTCCAAGAAAATGAAAGAATATCAGCTAAAAGATATTTCTAAAGTTAATGAAATAAGTATCTTCTTTTACCTCATACCTGAAATATCTCTAGCAGTGTAACGGAATCATGAAAACTGAAATTCGCCTGACTATTGTACTCTGTTTAAACGCTAATGAAGCGAAAATGATGAAACACCTACTTACAGGAAAGTTAGAGAATCCAAGTGGTTTCAAACGCATTTAAAACTAGACATTATGGCACGAAGCTCATAAAAATGCAGGGGTTACTGCGGTCTTTTTTGCTGAATTGCTGTACGAAATGCTTTAAGCCAGCGGTTCCGAATCTGTGCTCCTCGGAGATCTAGGGTATCTGCTTGCATTCCAGCGTCTCCGCGGTTGCTGTACAAAAATAAATCAAAATTGGTTAAATTAAAAAATAAGAAACAAAAAGTAGAATCAAAATTTAAAAAAAAAACTAGAAATTACATTCTGAGCGGGAGTTTTCCAAGCTCATATTCGCATTTCCTCTCTAAGACAAAGCGTCGTTTGCTAGAAGACGTAATCGTGTTGTTTATAATGCGAATGTTGTTAATAACACATGTGATTATACTGTATAACATATATGTTTATTATATGAAAAGAAATCTTTGTATTAACTTGATTTAAAATAGCAAAGGTACCATTAATTGCAACTGTACTTCATTATATAATTTTGAAGCCTAATCATGTTGACGATCATTTAAAAAACTGTAACTTCATCATTCCTTTCAAAATATTCACCTCAAGATTATACTTCCGGAGTACCATCGCACTTCTGAAGATGAAAAATAATGTTTCATGGTAGATAGATTATTCTTAGCACACCAGAGCAAATCATTTGAATTTTATTCTCTAAATTTAACAAAATTTACAATTTTTACAGCATCATCTAAAACCCCCTTTAAGGTATGCACTATCTATTTTATTATGAACATGCAACAAAGAAGACAACTATAAGGAAGTTTAATGCATAGGGCAGTTGAAGTTATTCGAATACGCCTCCTTTATTCGAGACCAATAATGATTTTTTTCCATCTACACAAATATGCGAACATAATTCCCAGAGCTGTTTCTGTTCATTGCCATGTAACATCCCTACTGAAGAATTGGGTATCATTGTCTAGTTTTTTAGCACAGTTAATGATGTGGCGGGAAATGCACTCTTTGAAAAATAAGAATACATACTTCGAAAATCTTTCTAGAGCAGTTCCCTCCCCCCCCCAAAAAAAAAGAAATCTTAGATCATAGAATTAAGTCCGTAATAGAGCAATGCTTTTATAATAGACAAATCAGGAACATCCGTCAATTTGTCCAGCAGCCTCCTGAAATGATTTTTAAACAAAAAATTAATTCAGTTCACGCTCACAAAATTATGCCGTTGCCTCGATTCTATCGTGTCTATGGTAGCAGAGAGAACTGTATGTCTTTAACATACTTTTTTACCTAATTTACAAGGTACTACACATTTAATAAGTGATTTTATTAAACAATTAATAGAAATTTTAAATGCTTCAGCTTTTGTAACAATTCGAATTATTGAACTAATTTTAGAAGAAAGGAAAGAAAAGAAAACGAAGAAAGGTTTACAACTTATCGGAATTAGAAAAGAAAATAGGCCCATTTAAAATAACAGAAATTTTTATTTATGCATTATATATACTAATACGTATCCAACAAGTTCAACATTAAGTTTCATTAATTCTCTTCAGCTTAAAAGGCTATCAGCTATACAGGCCTAATATTTGATTTTGAGAGTCATTTTAAATTAATGTATTGGTAATTGGTATGTGGACTTTTGGATTACTTTTAGGGCAAAGCATGCTACCGCTATTTTTACATCAAGAAGATTTGAAAAGAAATTGACCCTAATTCATGTTACTGATGGGAGAAAATACGAAAACCTCACGCAGTCAACTCATTCTACTACAGGGTGTGACTTATTTGATTATGGCAAAGCACTCGAGGGCTATGTACCTGAGGAGGAGGGATGTTTTCGTGAAAGACTTTCTAAGGGAAACTGGCTCTTATGCATGTTAAACATGGGGAAAACCACAAAAACGCCCATGCAGCCAGCCCGTTCGCGGGATTCGAACCTCGGACCGAACTACCACAGTTCAGCGATTTTGCCACTCGGCCACTGGTGGGCCAATTCTTTAAAAATTTAAATACTTGTTCATTCGCTTGTTTGAATATAGCAAACCGCATAACGACTACCTGTCTAAGGTTTTTTTTAATGGCGTGTCACTAGCTATTTTTACTGCTTTCGCTCCTACTAAGGCCAGAAGTGGTGGTCATTTTATCATAGAGGCACCTAATAGGCAGCCACCGTTACCTTCTATGAGGGAACAGGCAATTTACATCCATGTCTTCTCCAGGACTCGAACCCGGGCATTTCGGTATCGCAGTCGGCTCCCCTAACCATTCTATTAACATAAAGAAAAACCAAAACGGTCTTATTAATTTTTAAAACACGTGCCGTTAGGCTTGGATATTAAATAACATTACATAAAAATCATCACGGGAAAAGGAACCAACATTTACTACAAATATTAAAGGTTTGACAGCTATGGTGGTTTACAAAAACCACCTCCTGCTGTTTCCTGCTCCATATATAAAAAAATCATTTATCAAGCGAAACTCTCCGCATGGAGAAATTTCTGTACCGAAACTACGGATTCTTATGGACAAGCATACAAAATAGTTATGAAGAAAGTGTTCAGGCCTACCTCACTTCCACGGAGTATCTGTCCCACTGCCAATTCAGCAGCAGGGGTAGCCAAATTTCTCCTTCACAACATCTTTACTGACGACAATCCTGATGAAGATCTGGAAACACATCGTTCTCTGCGCCTTAATTTTGAGAACTCCTCTACATTTGGTTATGCAAGACACTGAACCTCCTCCATCCAGAGCAGACGTAGACCGCATCATAAAAGCACTCTCTTCTCGTAAAGCACCAGGTCCGGATGGAGTAGATAATCAAGTGATTAAAATCATCTTCCAAAAATTCCCAGTCTTAATCTTGGCTTTTCTGACTGCATGCTGGCGTCTCCGTTATTTTCCTGCTAGTACTAAGACGGCTGAACTGGCTCTTTTTCTGAAACCAGGAAAAGACTCTTTCCTTCCACCTTCATATGGGCCAGTTTGTGTCCTGCCTGCTCTAGGTAAATTACTAGAGCGAGTTGTACTTCATTGAACGATCTGAGACCATTCGTCATAATCAATTCGGTTTCAAACCAGGCATGTCCATGGAGCACGTATTGAGTCAGCTGTTGGATATAATACCCTCAATGTGTCAGGACTGAGTGTTCTGTGCATACTTTTGGAAAACATATTCGTGAAGTAGTTAAAGTCCTGATCTTGAACAGGGAGCTGAATGCAGCTATGTTCTGTGGTAGAATACTGTGGTTAAGTGGTAGAATAACTGCACGTAAGAAGGATTTAAAATCCTTTTATTAAACCGCCATTATTTACAGCCACTTCCCAATTCGGGAGGGATAACAGAAAAATAATGACCGCACTTAGGTCTAAACTGGATAATCAAATACTTTAAAATAAAGTGAATAGAAATTAAGTAGTCGTTGCTCACAGAGCTATAAACGCGAGGTTGGCCTCTACGCTAAACGATCAATGGTGCGTAGCAAGATTTAGCTAATACTAACGCACTTAGATTATTTTAATAAGTAATAGCGTAACAACGCTAAGGCTTAGAATTTAGATACTAGCTAGTCAGGTGGACGTCGAACAGAGCCGCAGTGATCTGAGACTAAAAGCTCTCTCACACTAAGAAGTTCCTCTCTAACCTTTAAATACAAACTTGGCTCCACTTCAAATTAGCATACAGCTGAAACACGCGCGCATTCTAACGGGAAGTTGAAATAAGAACTTATGGAAAGAGAACATTAACATAAAACTTTGTTAGTTTAAACTAAAACCTTACAAATGCTCAAGGAGCAATTGACTCCTGTGATGGCCCGACATCATGAACAGTCTGGATGCCCTCAAATGCTCTGCTTCCATAAGACACCTGATTCGCAGCTATCTTGACAAAAGACAAGTTTCAATGACATTAGATAGAGAATTGGTAAGGAAGGGTAAGAAGAATTGGTAAGAGGGGATGCCCACAAGGTTCCTGTCTTGGATCAGTCCTTTGGAACATATTTGCTGGCTCAGTTTTTCAGCCTTTGGAAGAAGGAGTTAGGCTTTTATCATGCGCAGACGACTTTTTACTCATTGCAGCAGGCCGAAGCGGTCTCGAAACGCGAACTCAGGATTGCGTTAATATCTTTGCTGGCTGGGCGAGATAGCATAAACGGTCAGTGCCAAAAACACAAGCACTTATAATAAGTGGAGGATCTTCATTACGTAGAAACCCTGTCTTAAGCTTTTGGAATCCTCCATTAAATGTGTTAAACAACTTATGTACCTAGGAGTAATAACAGATAATAGACTTTCCTGACAACCACACATCTCGTGTCTAAAATTAAGAATAAACAGACTGACTACTTCCATGCGATCAACAACCTCCTTAAGATGGGGTATCCCATGTCACTTGCTCAGAATATGGTACAAGACAGTGGTGAAAAGAATTATCCTGTACGCTGTTGCTATTTGGGGGAATAACATCTCTTCCCAAATGAGACATTCACTAGTCTCTTTACAGAGACACCAACTTCTTCTCATTTGCAAGGCTTATCGCACCACGCCCAAGGCAGCCCTGCAAAATATCGCAGGCACGCCACCTCTAGACTTGTTAGTTGAACGAGAGGTTGCAGTGGTTAACGTAAGCAGGCTACGACGCACCATGAGCCTCTGAGGACAAATCTATGTCCATACAGATTATTATATAGATTATTGAGTATCACAAACCGCAAGCTCCCTTTCACCCAGCTAAAAATAACCTTGTGGACTCCATCTAGTTTAATAGAACACTGGACGCGGGATTGGTAAATGGTGTTTTCACTGATGGCTCTAAAACTCCAGGGGCATTGGGAAGCGGATTCTGTATACTTTCTAAAGGAGCATTAAGGTGTGAGTGGAAAAGGAAGTTCGCTTCTGAAAACTTCGTCTTCCAGGCGCAGCTCATAGCTATCAGAGCAGCTCTTCTCCCACAGTTCCAAATATCATCTACACAGACTCAGCCTCAAGCCTCGCTGCGATAGCTGGAATTCGTTCTAGCAGTCCTATTATTCTAACCCAAATGCCTGCTTTTCGAAGACCCTCACTTATCTTGGTTCCCTTTTATACGGGAATAGAATCCTCACTGGTCATGGGCCCTTCCCTTCATACCTCTGCCGCTTTGGCTTAACAGAGGATGGCAACTGTGAATGTGGGGAGGAGGGTCATCCAGACCATTTTGTGTTCTCCTGCCCGCACACAACGCTTAACAGCCTCAAGCAGCTAGGAGCCAGATTCTGGCCAAACTAGTTCCAGAATCTACAAAGGAACAGAGTTGCCCAACGGAAACTGAAAACAGTAATTGACTACTGTATCAGCAATTATTCTTCTAACGTTCGAAGATAGTAGCTATTAAGTACAAACTTGTGTCTTATATAACACACATTATGTTCTAACAACGTCATTTCTTACCATAGTCTCTTAGAATTAGACATCGTACCTTCAGTATGGAATTAACTATTCTTGAATTGGCACATTTATTAACCTGAAGACAGATTACTTGCTCTACAAAGCATAGCAGTATGTACGTTAGAACTATATACGCTAGTTCAGTATGTCAGCAACAGAGTATGTAATATGTCAGTTCAATATGTAATTTTCTATTCATACAGAGCCAGGTTTTCATACACAAATTTTGTACTGTATCTGTACATATTAATATCTTTTTTATAGTACCTAACCTTTACTAAGAAAAATATTCTTCATGTAAGCATTAACTAGCAGGATAATGTATAGATACATATATGAATATACATGAGAGTATGTATACTTTTATTTTGGAATATTTGTGTATATATGTGTGTATATATCTGTATTTGTGTTGATTTTATGTGTATATATATTTTGATTATGCACATGTGTATTTCGTTTTTGCATTTAATAGATGTCGTCTGCTCTGCCGGGGCGGCCCAGGGTTGCGGCCTGGCAGCTTGTGATTACCTCCCGCTTGGTTGGTAACCAATTCTGCATGGATATATCAAGTATGCCTGAGTCGGAAGCCAACTCAGCGGTTGACCTCCTCTAACCATTCTACCATCTGGGCGGCTTCTACTCCAGGGAATAGAGCAAGATTAATTCAGACCACTAATATTGACTTTGCTTCTATAAAGAACATTATGTATTTCGTGGGACATGGATTAAGAATCTCTCTTCTTGAAGAAGACAAGAAAAATGACCCCATATCCCTAAGCTCTAAAGCTTAGATACCTAATTACTAATTTTCGCACCTCATAGAGATTTTACTTTTATCCAAGCAAATTTAAACAGTCACTGACTCGATTCTTCAGGACATTTTAATCTATCATGTATTACTAAATTTGACAGGAGCTTTTGAGTATTCATAATGTATATATTCATGCTATGTTCTCATGCTATAAATTCATATTATACAACCACAATATGCACTCATATTATACACTCATGCTATATATTCAATATATTCATGCTTGTGTTATATATTCATGTAGTCATGTTACGCATACTATACATTATATACATATATGCTATACATGATATATATGATTCATATGCTACACATGACATTCATGATTCATGCTATATATAAATGATATATATCTCATATCATGAGCGATCGCAATAGCATGATAAACATGTGTATCACGATGATACTGCATACATGATACACACACATAATATACATGATATTGTGTATGATCTCATTTGGCAGAATACATTTTTTTGAAAACGCAGTTTCTTTCTTTTGTTCGTTCCCTTTATATATATATACTATATAGTTCTTCCCGTTTTCACTGAAAGCATGCAATATTTGTATTACGTCCCATTTGTCTATTTAATTTCACAATATTTAAGCTACTGTTTTTGACTATTTTCTTCACTCAGTTCTTCATTTTCTAACCAAGCATAGCCAACTGCTGAATGATTTTCGCTTTTTTCAAAGTAGATTTAAAGCGATTTTAAGTCCGTCTTCTTTCATTCAGGACTAGGAAAAAAAACCTTTATTGTATTTATAAGATTTATTATATCTATAAAATTTGAAATTATTCCATAATTTGGTATACATTTTCTGTATTATGCCGTGTTTTACATTCTGGGAAGGCTTGCAGAATTATAAAACTTATGACTTTTGAGCACAATACCACCCTATGGGAGTAAATGGAGTTGAAATTTAAGACATCTGTTTGGTCCTGTACCACATCTGAAAGTTTTGCTGCCATAAATTTCTAAATTCTGAGAGCTTTTAGAATATAATGCAGGAATACTCAAGGTTGCAATTTACCATGCAGAGATAATTGTTTCATAACGATATTTAAAAAAAATTACTTATCACTTGTGTTACCATGGGAATTTTCTAAATTCCAGGCGAAAAATTTAAACACAAGCGAAAATTACTTTATGCTATGTGCGTATAGAGCAAATAATAACCTAGATATTTCCTTTTCTATAAGCTTCAAAAAACGCAGTGCCTTGAAAAATAAGTATCCTACTGCAAAAAAGTTAAAAGCAATCCAATGAAATCAATTCTTGATTTAAACTACAGTTATCTTGGAGGAATTAATTGTGCTGTAATTAATGATAAAGCAACCCGTTTGATTTTTTCCTGCAACGCCTTATATCGGCTGACCCCAAACGTTCTTGACAACAAGATGATAACTGTCAGGGATTGTTTTTCATAATAGGATACTCAAATATCCAGTTTATATTTCCAGTAACGCACTATATGCTTAAGTCTTAAGATACTTAATCTCCATGAAGATCAGAATAAAATTCACCTTTCACCTATATGGTGCACTACAGTTAGAAGATACTAATGATGTATTACTCGAGGGAAGTAGAAAACTAACCCCTTAATGGGATTATGATTTAGCGGAAAATTGGCCATGTAATTTAAAAGGTTTATTAATGACGAAATTTATTAGACGTTATTGGTTGTGATTTATATCTCGATAAAAGCAGGGGTCTTTCGGAACTTTTATGAATATCTTACTATTTTGCGGCATAGAATTAGATTGTAAAATAAATAAAACAACTCTAGAATTCATGGTCAGTTTTTTTTCCTTCGTATATGTAGTTTTATTCGGTTAAAGTGAATGAGATGGCATAAACGTGATTAGAGAAATGCCTTCAGCACGAATTGGCTATTCATAATTACAGGTTCTCCATTTCCGGCACTCACGTCAAATCTAATCACGCGGCTCGAATGAAATCACAAACAATTTAATTCTGATATTAGGCAATTTGAAACAACAAAACTGATCAGCTTTGAACGAAATGTAAAAAAAAATTTGTTTTTAAATCTGAAAGGTTTCAGATTTTAAACTACGTTCCAAAAGGACTTTTTTTCAACATTTTGTGTGTTACCTTTATTTATTAAATATCATGTTCTTCGCACTTAAACTATAAAATTCAGTTCAAGAGCAATATCGCAAAATAATTTTAAAATGAGTATATCGTTAGAATTTCCGATACACAATCTTACGCGCTGGAGATATAAATGTTTTTTCTGTACAACGTTGCCATTGCTCGCTTTGAAATCCTTGAGTTTGTTAATCAGAAATTCGTTAAAGTTTTACAAAATATGAAATCGTAATAGAACAAATTCCAAATTTCAAATTTGGGGTTCCAGATACCTATATTCCCAGCAGGATTACTTCATTCAAAATTCGGTGGCTCTATGTACCGTTGTTTTATCACAATGCGAGAAACATATATACGTTTATGCAGATTCTTCATTATTTAATTTCTTTAAATATAATACAGGGCGATGATATTTGGCGGCAACAATTTGAAAAGTGAAACAACGCTTACAGTGAATCAACGCAAAATGTCAAAACGAAATTAATAGTCCTTCTGAAGCTGGTAATAATAAAAATTCTGTTTTTTCTCATTAAAACTACAAAATTATAACCTTTATTTTTAACTTAATACAGTGTAATTAGTTACATTTCCTAACTTAAATAATGGAGATATCAAAACCAAAATCTCTTTCGTTATATATCCTTAGCTACCAAATCAGCTATTTTAAATCGATCCCCATTCAACTTTCAAACCACGATCTTAAGGATTTTGTAGTACACTATACAAAAACTGGCTTCTTCGACAAAACTTCACTAATTCTGATTATTTGTGATATAAGAAAGAACGAAAGTAAATTCAAACAATTTCAGTACTAGAGTAAGAACCAATTGAACAAAACTTTTCAATCTGAAGTAAATTACACTATTATCAAACTAGAAACTGTTTGCATATCAATGCGCTCTTGGTTGTGGAAAACATTTTTTTAGCAGGCGAGTATTTTAGTTTGAATTTTTAAAATAATGGTACGGCATAACAAACTAAAACAAGAACAGTTACGCAAAGTAATAATATCGTTCTGGGAAAGCCACTGACTAGAGGTGTCGAGATTTCGGCGGCACCAAGTAATTTCAAAAACGAGAAGACGCTGTTTTTCATCAAAGAAACGGAAATAGCGTATAAGCTTCCTCAATGGCCAAAACAATACAGACACGAGATTAAAATAGAAAAAGAGAATGTTAACAAGTAAACTAACTTAGAAGAATCCCAAAAAACAATACTATAGGAAGGAGGGCAATCAAACAGAAAGAAGAAGAAAAATTCACTTGAAAAATAAGTCTTAATAAAAATAGAACAGAACAAAAAAGGAGGACTAAAGGCGGATTCATAAATGTCTGTATATGGTATGAAAGCATTTAAAGAAACTTTTTTGTGAACTACAACAGCTAAATGAAGAAGTTTCATTCCTTGGATGGGAAGGATGTCGCCATGTTTGTTTAGTCTATTTTCCTAAAAACAGCACTTGCTGTGATTAACAATAACTGTTTCTTCTCTTAAACGCACTGTAGAAGCAACAAACATAGAATGCAAGCTTACTTACCTACACCGGAACAGCTACCTGTCTAAAAGAGGGATGCCTTTGTGGAGGACTTTCTAAGGGGGACTAGCTCGTATACACTTTACACATGGAGAAAACCACGAACACTCCCATGCAGCCAGCCCGTTCGCCAGGATTCGGACCTTGGACCAAACTACCAGTGCTGGCAATTTTACTTCTCAGCCGCTAGTAGACCTATAATTCTTCAAAGAATCATTAAAATAATATTATTTATAGGGTAAGTAAATGAGTAAAGTAAAATGGATATTGTAAATGGAGTAACTTAGTTAATCTTCAGATACTGATGGCCTGCACAATAAAATAAAAACTGATTTATTATTATGCACTGTGTTTTTCATTAGAATTAGGGCAAAATAGTAAACATCCATGTGCAAGAAATACAGACATTTATTTAACCGTAACATTTTAAATTATTTTTAGCAATGATTAAATCTCCTTGAAATTCCTAAGGAGACATACATAGTAATGCTTCGCAGTATAACAAATGAAAAATATTCATGGTTATCACTGGTAACTATCCTAATATTATATCTTGAAAAGAAACCTACATTCCAATAAGAATACATAATAATATTTACATTACAATATCTGGCATATAATAGCCGATATGTGATAAGCGCAGCTTATCCGACTCGTGTCAATTACTTTGTAAAGCCCCGGGAACATTTCGGATAAGTAAGTTTTTACCGCAGTTCCCAAGAAGTGTATTGGACGAACGAAGGAGAAAGGGAAGAACAAAGGACCCGGATTCGAAAGATGGAACACATCAGCAGTAGACAAGACTGCAATGACATAAATAAAAGAAGAAAGTTTTGTTTGGAAAGTTTCTTTAATGTGAGAACACCTGCTACGTTGGAGTAGATTAACGAAGAATCTGCGCAAAATACATTTCAAATAATAAATGCAAAGCAAAATAAAATAGATGAAATGCTGCTACAAAAATGCAAATACAAACTAAAAATACTGAATAAAAATAAAAATAATCGAGGAAATATAATTTACTGATAAAATAGGCCTCAGAGGGAGAAACTAATATGTACAATAAAGAAACGGTAAAGTTATGCGAATATTTTTAAAATTTTCAGAACCTAGTGCTAAAAAGCTGGGGGGATAAGGGATGAAATACGTACATAAATGAAGCTGTGAAGTTGTATACTTTGCAATACTGCATGCAGAGAAATACCAAATGGTATAAGCTACATAACTAAGACATAGATCTTAAAACTCGTCTGTTGATACCATGCAACCTTACTCTGAAAGAATGCAAGAATGAAAAAATTATGTCTCCGATGTCAGTTACGTTAGCCTTGACAGGTCAGCTTCTCTGTCCAAGAGAAAAAAAAAGTGGTCAGAAAGAAATGAAAGCTACGAAAGTGGAGCAGTGTCAAGACCAAGGAAGGGCGGCGTCCGAGACGTTGGGTGTGTCCTTCTAGCGATTTTTCTAAGGTTTTCTTGACAGATTAGATTGTAATTATTACTGTGCAGATGTAATATCTTTTCGATGTTTTCACTTTATTTCTTTTAATAATTAGGGCGAAAGAGGAGAAAGTTCTACTTGCGTTTACTCACTAAATATTTTTTCTCAGTTGTTGATGAAAGTTAGCTGCAGTAAAAAATAAATAAATACATAAAAATAAAAAATAAATTTTTGAGAAGGTATTTTTTTCTTTATTTATTCAATTTTCTCATTATTTCGTTTGTGAAAGCTTTAAAATGGAATCGCAGAATCCTTATCGGATGCAAATCAGTTTCGAAAGATCCAGAAATTATGAAAGAAAGGTAGCGCTTCGCTTGTACTAATTGCTGTAGATGAATTGTTTTGGATTACTAAATTACGGCAAAACGCACAAGGATTACTTGCTTAAGGGCAATCTGAACTGTTTATGAGGGCACTAGAAACATGGAATCCGAGGGCTTGGGTTCTTCTTTCACTTCCAACCGTCTCTAGAGACAACTTTTCGCATCTACAGTGATATATTCTCCCATTTCGCAATTACTGCGTCCAAAGTTTCCATGCTTTACAGTATCCGATTGCGCTTGAAAGACATGAAATTATCCCTTTTTATTTTAATTTTATTGAAATTTATGAAATATTCGTTGTTTAAATCAGACTTTAACTCTGATGAAAAAAAATTGTTAAGATGATACAAGATGATAGCTCTCTAACAGCTATAAATTGCTATTTCAAACCCGGAAGTTACAATATTTAAATAGTTTACGATATGTATTTTTTATATTGTAAAAATCATGTTCTTAGGAATAAAAGACATATATGAGATAAATGGTATCATAAAATGTAAAAAATTAAAGCGAAGACCTAAAAGACTTTTCCACAAAACAGACTGGACTATAAGACGCAACGGGAATACTGACACGTAAGTTACAAAACTATTGCGATTCCTTAAAGAACTCAAATAATTTTCTCGAATCTAAAGCATTTTTATAAGGCCCTCCTAACCATAATATCCAGGCGTAAATTCAAAAGTGACTAAAGAAACATTATAACCCGCACGAGTGACTGCCCAAAGAAACATTATAACCCTTATAAGGTATTTCTCCCGCCTTCTTGGCATGCCTTCGTGGTGTAGTGGTCAGCACGCTCGACGCGTATTCGAGAGGTCCGTCGTTCGAGCTCCGGCGAGGGCATTGCTCGTTTTCCTCTCTCCTGCTTCGAAATATCCTAATGTCTCTTCAAAGTAATTACCCAAAGAAACATTATAGCCTGTATAAGTAAAAATGTGCTATATCGAAAGAAAAAATTCGTATTTGTTCGTATATGTACCGAACTTTAAAAAATAACTATTAATAGATGATATTCCTAAAATTAAATTAACCAGATTTAATGTAAAATTTGAAGAAGAAGTAAATATTATAAATTCGTTAATTGAGTTGAACCACAAACCAAATAGACGTCATATAAATCTCATTACATTAATTCATCTTCATAATTTATATTCTTATATTTAAAAAAAAAAGAATAACGATTTAGTAAAGAATCAAAATATTCTTTGTAAATTACCTGCATACTTATACGTTAAAAAAGGTAGGTAAAAAATTTTGTATTATTCCTTTCTTCTCAAACGCTTTTTCTATGGTGTTTTGATAATATTATGAGATTACTTTACGTAGGCTGTAAACCTGAAGCATTATATGCAAAAAACAATCATGCTGAATATTTTATTAAATTGTCAAAAAATTCTTCACATTATGGTAAATATAACAATCAAACCTTTCGGTTATTAGAAAAAAAACTGATTTAATGTCTTAAATAAAAACTTTCAAAAACATTTCCTAATAAATGGGTGTCAGATGATACCAAGAAATTCGGAAATCAAAGCTTCAGCAACGGGTTGATATCTTAGGTTTAGCATCGGTTGATAGCTCTGGAAAAAAATATGGTAATAAAATCAAAGTAGATGTTAATGGTATAGAAAATGAATATCTTTTTGCAAAAAATATATTAAAAAAGATTTCCGATAACGATACTGACAATGAAAGGCATACTGATGATTTATTTATTTCCAGAGGTTTGAAAAAAGATAAATACTTTGATTGTATAATAAAGAAACAACTTTATACAAATTTTCAGAGGGTCACCCCCTGAATCTTTTACAAAATACACTCTTAGACAAAAAAAAACGGCGCACCGAGAAGATATAAAGCAAATTGGACACAAATTGATATGCATACAGGTTTCGACGGAAAATGCAAAATTTTACATTTTGGCTGCCAATGAATGAACGGTTGTCGCTGCAGCGCATCTGATCTGCGCAACTGGCAGGATATTTCAAAGGAGAAACTACGATTCCAGGTCATAAATTCTTCACGAATTTCATTCCATCTACTCTGGTAGATAGTAACTATGCCTCGTATACAGGTGCGCGAACGATATGCGCAGATGTCAGAATTTGAGAGAGGTCGTGTAGTTAGGCTCAAAGAAGCCGGATGGTCTTATCGGTGAATAGCTCAACAATTGAGCAGGAGCAATGCCCGTGTTAGACGATGTTGGCAGCAATGGGTGAACCATGGCCGCACACAGCGTCAAGAAGGAAGCGGTAGGCCTAGAGAACGACAGAACGTGAAGACTGAGCAATCATCAGAGCGGAACTCAGAGCCCCAGATGCATCGTTATCGTCGATTGTACGTGCAACTAGTGCTTCAGTGACCGCAAAGACCATTCATAGACGGCTCATAGAAAGAGGGCTGAGGTCACGGCGTCCCTTGCGCCGACTACTATTGACTTGTACAACGTTAAGCCCGTTTGCAGTAGTGTCGGGCTCATTCGCACTGGAATGTCACCGACTGGAGTAGAATAGTCTTCAGTGATGAGTCTCGCTTTGAACTGAGCGCCGATGACCAGCAAAGGCGAGTCTGGAGATGCCCGGGACAGCGGTGTGATACCAAACTGACTGTCTTCCGGCAGACAGGCTGACAACCAGGAGTGATGGTCTGGATGCCATTTCATTTCATAGTAGGACCCCTTTGGTTGTCATCCGTCGCAACCTTACAGCACAGCGGTACGTGGACGAAATTCTAAGGCCCGTTGTGTTGCCCTTCATGTCACGCCACCCTGGGCTTACATTTCAGCAAAATAATGCCCACCCCCACACTGCACATGTTTCTACTGCTTGCCTTAGTGTTTGCTGAAAATTACCTTGGCCAACAAGGTCGCCAGATCTTTCTCCTATTAAGCACGTTTGGAGCATTATGGGCCGGCCCATCCAACCAGCTCGGGATGTTGATGATCTAATGCGCCAGCTGGACAGAATTTGGCACGATATTCCCCAGGAGGATATCCGTAACCTCTATCAATCGATGCCAAGCCGAATAACTGCTTGCGTAAGGGCCAGAGGTGGGCAAACGCGTTACTGACTTTTTCACTTTGTGAAGCTCTGTCACTTCAATAAATCATCCAATTTTTCTCAAACTGTAATCAATTTTTTTTCTGTACATGTACATCACTTCTACTGATTTTCGTCCCATTCGGATAACTCCTTCTTGGTGCGCCGGTTTTTTTGTCTAAGAGTGTATATAATATTTTCAGTTGTTTCGAGCTCTGAAGGGCCTCTGTACAGAACATCTTTGAACTTTTAAGTCATCCAATTTTATATTTTTTTCAGGGGGGAGGTAAATATTTATCCTCCTGAATCCTTTGCAATATGTTGATTTTCTGAAGTATGTAAACATCATTCTATTGCATATTGAAATGAATCTTTAATTTATGACCACCCTAGCAGGGGGGTCATGATAAAAATCTTCAAAAATACACCAAGTTTATTAATTTTTAAGTCTCACTTGAAATCTGTCTTTTATGACTTATGACTCGATATTTATCCTTTATGACTTACCACTCAATATTTATGTTTTAAAACTTATGACTTCTGAGCACCTTTTCATTTTTCTTGTAATTTTTAGTCTATCATACTAAAAAATGTGAGAAAAAAACATATTTTTTATAAAAACTTGACTGAGATAGGCTCATGCAAGTTTTTGAGAGAGTGAGCGGGTTCGATTAATTTGCCTCTCGCAAAATTTTATGCTTTACTTCTGAAGCTACTACAGAAAGTAGCTTCTGCCGTGGAGGCCATTTGCCCGAGTTATTCCATACATAACACTAGCCTGTGTACTTTACAATTCAATACAAAAATAACAATTTAATGGAAAAAACTGTGTTTTTTATTTAATTCAAATCTTGCGTTAATTTTGGGACACCCCTTATAACTACGGAACCACTATCTCCAATACTTTACTTTTCTGTCTCTTGCCGTACAACGAACAGCTTACACAATTCGACTTCTTCTAAAATTAATTTAGATACTTCCTCGTCTACTATCTGAAACTTGCTGTACAACTCCGTTTCAAGCTTGGTCCTGTTTTTCACTGAGCCCACCAGCGGCCAAGCGGTAAATATGCTGAACACTGGTAGTTCGGTCCGAGGTTCGAATCCCGCGAACGGGCTGGTTGCATGGGCGTTTTCGTGGTTTTCCCCATGTGTAACGTGTATACGAGCCAGTTTCCCTTAGAAAGTCCTCCACGAAGGCATCCCTCCCTTTAGGCAGATAGCCCTCTTGTGCTTTGCCATAATTGAATAACCTAACCTAACCTGTTTTTCACTGATGGAAACGCTTTTAACACGACTTGCTTAAAACGTAACCAGGAGGAACGCCTTTCCGATGTACTTATATCAGCTTAATTTCGGTTGTTTAATCCAGATGCCGCTATTATCACGTTCTGAACTTCCAATACTGAATAAAATACAAAATAAGTTTCCAGCGTCTCCAAAATAAACCATAATATCGATCTTGTTCCGTCATATCTAACGCTCGGTTTTACCTCAGTTCTTAACGAGTCTATTAACCGGCCAAATTCTTCTAAAGGATCACACTCTGCTGAAGGCAAGCAAAATCCAATGCTACACTGCAGCTTTATCACCTCATTTATACTATTTTCTTTATTGTACGAGCACTACTACTTATACAAAACTTAGATTTTACACGGTATAAATTTTAACTTTCAGCAAATGAACAACGTTTTTCGTTGGGCGCAACTATAATATCTAAAATTGTCTTAACTAAATTATTATTGCACCTAACGGCTATCCTTTAAAAGTTAACTAATGGCGGATTATCGCCTCTCTTAATTGTTACTATGGACAAATTACAGTTCAAAAGCTAAAGGTAAACATAGAACTTGATTGTTCACAATTTGTGGCATTCCAACAAAAATAATACAAAACAAGTTTAATTCAACTTCTCTGCGTTGCAAATGTAGAATATATTGGCTGGTTTACAATTTCCAACAACTCTGTAGGAGAAGGTATAGTTTTTTCTGAGTAGGAAGGAAAAAACAACTAACTTTCAATACTTACCAAACGTTAACAACGTTAGACATTTACCTTCTGTTCGGATGAACGGCTCTTCAGGCAACTAGCAGCACCAGCGGCCAGAATTCTATTCAGTATTTCCACCTAACTTACGCCATTTGCCGTGAAACTTGCATAACTCTCTGGACAGAGAGAGTATGCGACAAAACAAAGCATAAAGAGAATACATCAATACAAAGCTAACTCTTTGTAAAACTGGAAATCAAATGTCATATAGCATGTGCTAAATGAAGCTGTTAGAGTCGCCTTCCCGCTCACCAGATAGAAGTCCCATGTCAACAGGTAAAAGTGCATAGGGAATCTGAGACTTCAACGCAGAGTCGAACAGGTAATGCCCCCTATACACTACCAGCTACAGTATGAAAAACTTGAATTGGCTGTATGCTTTTCTCCTAAGGAACACTGGAGTTATACATCGGAGTTGCTACATTTAAACATAAGAGGATAATAACATAAAATTAGGCATATACTGTTGAATATATTAATTACAGTATTGGATTACGTAAATAAAATAGAGTTGATATTTTGGAGATCGCTGCACTGGTATTTTGGAGATCGCGCAAGCAGATAAACATATGGGATTTGATCTTGCTAATATTGGAATGTCCGATTCTTGTTATGTGAAGATCTTTGTTACAGATAAGGCTTTACTGAGCTCAGCTCTTTCAGACCAAATTTCATAAATAAAGTTCATGTGTTCAGCTCAGTGCGTTTGGTGTTTTGAAGCATTATTAAAATTGCTGATGTTGCTCGGAATCAATTATAGAAATGAAGCCTAGTCATTGCTCTTTCCGCTTTTTCGTTTTCGGTCCTAAGGTGTGACTTGGGATAGGTCCAGTCCTAAAGCACTGAGCCTTTGGTGTATTTTCAGGATTTTTGGATGTGGTGGCGTTGAGGATACCACCAGTCTTTCGAAGCTAAGGTCTAGTTTTGTGGGTTTTCGAATGTGCAGGTTACTTGTAAGAGTTGCAGACGAATAGGTAATGGTCTGCATCTCCTATGACTCCAAAGACGAAAATGTCGCTATGAGAGAGGTTTCTTCTAAGAAAATATCTGGATATAGGCCATGACAGGTCAGCTAGTAAGTAATTACGGACTTGAAGGTTTGATTTTGTACCGATTTCAGGGAAAAACTAGTGGCCGGCTTGTTATGGTGTTATTTCACTTTTCTTTCCACTCGTGGTTTAGATGTTTGTTTAGGATTTGTCGTAGTTGCAATTTTGGAAGCTTTATGTTGAGGAACTCGTTTTCTTGGAAAAGAGCTGCTTCTTTGGCTGCTCTGTCGGCAGTGTCGTTGCCAACGTTGTCGCTGTGTCCTTTAATACAAGAATCGGAAGGAAAGCATTTCTGCCAAACTGATACATAATGCGATCACAAGTAAAGCAGTAGAAGTCCGTGGAAAAACTCATGACTGTTTACATTGGCTGCGTGGCAGAATCTGATGGTAAACCTATTTCAGAGGCTTTTGGATTCAATATATAAGGTATTTCTCCTGCCTTCTTCGAATGCCTTCGTGGTGTAGCTGTAAGTACTCTCGGCGCGTATTCGAGAGGTCCGTGGTTCGCATCCCGGCGGGGGCATTGATCATTTTTCATGTCTCCTGCTTCGAAATAACCTAATATCTCTACAAATAAAGAAAAGAAGTTTTTGTGACTATATGTGAAAACAAGAACTCATTAATAGTTAAATTAACTTCGTTACTGTTAGCCTTTACTTTTGTTTAATAGAACTACTGTCTGTGGAAGTATTCTACTGATACGATTCTGAAACTAAACTTTTACCTTACTTTGGACGATCGAGTGTGAAAGTGAAAAAACATTCGAGAAGAGATTTTTGGGGAATCTTATTTGCATGGATTAGTTTAGATGGTATATTGGTTTATATAAAACAAAATTGGTAAAATACCTAAAATCACGTATGGGCGTTGTATTTCTATACCTAGAGCACCATGCGGTAGAGCGAATACTCTTTTCTTTAATATTTTATCCTCTGCTCCCTAATGCATTTCCCTTTCTCTTGCGAAATTGTGAACGACATCCTCAAATTCAATTTTATTATATTGTATTCACTTTTATTATAGCGTAATTCTTATTATCATATGTAGTTTCGTTATTTTATAACATTTTGGATTTTATGACTGATAGTTTTGGGGACAAATGTTTGCTTTTTTATAATTTTCTTAAACATATTTTTCTGCAAGTTTGTATCTCTGCTATCTTTTGTAGTAAATATTTCAACATTATTATCAAGCTTTAATTATTTTATATATATTAAACTGCTATAAAGCTTAAGTTTTAGATTGGGTAAGTTAAATTAAATATTCCCCCAAATTTTTCCTTAATTTAAATTTTTATATATAGTTTTATTTTATGTATTCAAACATATTTGTAGACAAGTAGTGCTTAGGAAGAATAACTTATGTAAGCAGCAAATTTCACTAATTCTGAATAATTTTACTAAAAAAAGTCTTTGACATAGTATTCTAAGTCATTTCTCTAAATTTTAGGATGCTATAACGCAAGTAAAACTTCAGTTCTAGTTAAAGTCTTCAAGTTAAAATGAGTAAAAAACAGATCAAAGTACTCTTTACTTCAGTTTTGCAGTTTACCGCAACAATAAATGCATTCTATTGTTTATTCATTCAGAATACATTAGAAAATCAATCAAATACGAATTGTCGACGATGTCTCATTTGTCGAAATGTCCGAAAGCCAAAAAGCGAAAGGAAGAGTAAGAATATCTCAATGATTTTAATAACATATGATCATCCATTTTTCCACTACGTAAAACAACTAAACTGATCAAATACTAATTAGTAAGCGTTTGCTGACATTGAGAAGACGGTGTGAATTCAAAGGAATCATCCAAGCCTGTCCGTCTCACACGCAATCATACAAGAGAAAGAAGAAGATCATCTTAACTTTGTCACCTGGTGGGAACGGAGTCTTATCGAATCAGAAGCATCAATGGTGGATTATAATTAAGCGGTTATTAAGAACTCAAATCCACTTAAAAGATAGCTCTCGGAAATTTATAGTTACTCTACATTAGCCGTAGTTATGACAAAGAATCCAAGATTGAACCGCAGACCATGATACATTTTCCTGGATCATCCATAAATTACGAAGGAATATTCGTAGATCTTAATGCCTTTAAATGTCTTCCTATCTCCCCATTACGAGACCCTATTTAGGTTTTGAAGTTTATTCATAATATTGGCTTATTATTGAATGAATAACTAATAATCAGTTTGAAAATGATGTCACATCACATGAAGTACCTAACATTTACGATAAGCATTTACTCGTCTCTTAACCATTTTCTACTTGTGAAATTCCTGAAATAATATCTCGCAAAATCCTACATATATATTACATTACATGTGATTAGCCTATTTATCCCTATTTCTTGGAAACCTTGCCAAATTCTTGAAGAATACTGATGTTTCAAAAAAAGTGAAGTACAAGAGGCCTGAGACGATTAATTACTCATTTGCGTGAGCAAGGAAGATATATTTTTAAGCAAAAGTCTAAATTTTGAATTTCCACAGAATGAGTAATGGAGTCTCAACAGGTGTAAGGCCATTTATTGTGAGCGCAAACAATGAAACGTTGAAATGAGTTGCTACAGATGACTCATTAAGAATTCAATAGTATTTTTCCCCAAAAAATTTATATAATCAACTGTTGCTCTTTTCAGAACTAATAATTAAATGCTAACAGACAATTAAGTGCTCGGATTCAGTGAAAAACATTTAGGCATTAATGCAAGTAAACATGCAAAACATCAAACCTAGCCTGAGGTCTGTAAATGGTTATTTGATGTACTTTACGTTGTGTTAATATTGCCAGTTGAAAATTTACATTTTAGCGTAAACAAATGAAAAGCTTAGTATAAGTATATATTAAGCACATTGAGTGTATTTTGTATTATTTAAAATGAGCCATTTTCATATTGTTATTTCAAAAAGCTTCCTTGCAGTATGATAATTGTAACCCTTCACTTTCATTACGGCGTTGCAATGAATTTAGGAGTGACAATTCTGTTTTAAAAGTACCTGATGTTAGACCGGAATAAATTTTTTAAATGTACAGCATCAGAAATGGGATTTAATTTAAGTCAGAATTATCGGCAGTTTGTATATCTTCCCCCCCCCCGGGCCTTCTCATACTAGTTAATAGAAATAGAAGATTAGACTATCTGTAATGCAATCAGAGAAAATTCATGCAATGGCATTTCTGACGACATTCTCAAGCAGAAATTAAGAGTTGAGTACAAAATCTAATTTCCGTTGTTAAAAGTACCAGTCACTTAAAAGTATACCGATGATGTCGCCCCGTAATTAATTCAGTATTAGCTAGTGGATCTTACTACACTAGTTGATGCTTTTTTAAGCACCATTTTCACATTCTTCTCTGGTACGATCAAGAAACGCAAGACCAGAATAGGCTCTCAAGATATTGCAACTTATTATGGATCTGTTATGGGTTACATTTAATCAATAGAACAAAACACGATAGGATATCTTCATGAAGGAGTTTTTAAGAGGAAACCAATTCCTATTCACATTGCACATAAGGAAAATCTAGAAAGAACTTTAACAAAATCCTGTTCTCCGGGATTCGAACTTAGGTTAATATAAGAGTGTTTAGCAGTCCTAGCCCTTCAACCACTGGTAAGCTTCCTGATCTGTTATGCTATTCGATGGTCACTGAGTGCTTTACCATAACTAATTAAACAAACAAACTATTATTACACAGTTCATTGTGCAAAAGATACTAAATGCTGACTTCCTAGGACTACTATTGATTATGTCTTATGACATTTATCGCATCTGCATACCATCCCCACATAATTAATAGCTGATAATACTGTGTTTAGTTGAGTATTTATTTTTTGGATGACCCCTTTTATTATGCATTGGTGGGAAAGTAAAGCTCTGGACGTGCTACACTACCAGTGACAAGTAAAAATAAATACAACAGTTTTTCAGAAAGTAAATAAATAAAACGAAAATAAATAGATATATTTGTCTCAAACCCGATAGTGATGCCCCTCGAGCTATGATGATCCGAACAGCGACAGAAAAGTTCCCTGTGACCTAAGGCAATTTTCGCGCACTTGCGTGAGGGAAAAACTTTAGGCATATGGTGGGAAATCTTTTTCCGTAAGGAAAACGGCAGAGAAGGTGAGGGAGAAAAAAATGGATCACGCGATCTGCTTTTGAATGAATGCGTAAGCAAATGAAGGCTTTGTTAAGCAGTTTCCTATCTCTAGCATGCAGCAAAACATTTGAAGCATCGGAAAGATGGCAACACATCAGTGCGCGGGGCTTTTGAGTTTTGATACAAGAAGATAACGGTTAGTGCGATAGAATGAAATAGTACTAGTTTCTCGTTTTACGTGATTGATGAATAAACGCGAATAATTTTCTTTTTTGCTTTTCCTTTCTTCTTTCCCCTAACGTTACGCGAAATTTTTTGTCGATAATCAGTAGCAATATATTTATTCTGAATTCGGCAATATTACTGAAATAAAATTTATTAAAACAATATTATTATTATTATATTACTGAGACTTAAAAATCTGCAATCTGAAAACTTCAGCTTAAACACAGGAATTCTCACCTTTTTCTTGCATCGACTCCTTTTAAAAAAACGGTTTTCTTCATCAACCTCAACTCTAAACTATACACCATACGTTATCATAACACAAATAATTGCGCATAAATAGCTTTTAAAGATAATTAAATTAAGAGTACCAACAAAAGTTCTGAAAAAAATAGCTTATTAGATTTATGTTTTACTTATTTTTTTTTTCATTATTATAATTTTTAAATTTACAAACAGGAGCAAATTTCAGAAAAAAAAATCACAGATTCTAATTGCAGAAGAATTCGATTCTAATAAATCTGATGGCTACGGTAGATGTAGTGGTGGATTTTTTTGGTATTTTAGTTAGATTGTTACCTTAATTCTTAAATCATCTGAGGCAAAGATATTCAACCTGTTTCTTGTTTCCCGTCGTAATTTATTAACTTGACTAAAACACGCTTCAGCTAGGTAAGAAGAGAGAAAAGTCAATACTGTTGTTCAGTAATTTTGGTATATTTCTCTTGAATGAATTAGCGTACACATGTTTTTTGAATAAGACTCGTGCTTGAACATGCTCCTTCTAGGTAATCAACTCTTCTTGCATCATAATATCAAGATCTAATACATCGCAGTTCAGCGGTACTGCTAGTCATGGAAATTTTCAACGTTTCGAAAACGAGTAATTAAAACCTTCTGTTAGATTTTGCAAGCGACTTGAACATAACAATAGATCTTCTGAGAAAGTAATGTGTTCTTCGTAATTCTTTGGTTACCTTTTCATGTGTTCCTGCCTTTCACTTTTTTACACTTATATTTATTTTATATAATTTCTTCATTTCTATATGACAGCTTTATATAAATAAACAATTAATTATTAAGTTTACGATATTAATAATTTTGGGTAGTCAATGGGATCTTCATTATGCTGATAAATTACCCATGCATATTTGGCTGTTGATCCCGAATCAACTCCTTGACCTCATTGACCCCCTTTTAAAATTTCATTGACCCCCACGGCTTCAATACCGACCCCATTGGGAACTCCTCAGCTAACACATCTATGAAAAGTTTGCAAGTCAAAATTCTTTAAAATATATTTCTCTAAATTAAAATTTTTTTAAAAATGTTATAAGGTATTTTCTCTCTCCTTCCCGCATACCTCCGTGGTGTAATTCGGAGCATACTCGACGCGTATTCGAGAAGTCCAGGTTTCCAGTGTCGGCGAGAGCACTACACGTTCTTCACGTCTCCTGCTTCAGAATAACCTAATGAATCTACAAGCGACGCCCGAACTAAAAAGGTGGTGAAAGATAATTCGTCACCACCAGGATTTGGCGATTGGGTCCCCTAATCCGCCGTCGCCCTTTAAAAAGGGGGAGCATATACAGTATATTTTGCCTCTTTTCCGCATGCATTCGTCGTATAATTGGAAGCGTACTTGACGCGTATTCGATGGTCCAAGGTTCGAGTCCCAGCGAGGGCACTGCGTATTTTTCACGTTTTCTGCTTCAAAATAACGTAATGAATCTACAGTGTAAAGTATGTAGATACATTAGGTATTTTTGAAAGCAGGAGAATTGAAAAATGAACAACGCCTTCGCCGGGAATCGAACCACGGACCTCTCGGTTACGCGTCGAGCGTGCTGACCACTACACCACGAAGGCATGCGAAGAAGGCGGGAGAAATACCTTATAAGTAACATAAAAATCTTTAATTCTGTATCATTTATATATAATATATGACATTAGAAACATCTCTTAATAATTACAAAAGGCTATAAAATATTAAACGAAATAACACATCGAAGACCAAACTATTGTTCTTCGGCGTAATTTTTTTAAACTCGGCAAATGTTCATAAAATTTATCGGTTGGAGTTATTATAAATTAAACTTGTTTTTATCTATGTACATTCGATACATTATTAAAAATTAAAATAAAGATTAAAATTATTAAGAAATGCACCTGTTGACTCTAAATTTGCTGAATTTGTTAATCAATAATAAATAAACAAATTTGGAAAGATAAATTAAAGAGCTTATGCTTTTCCAAATGGCAAGATTCTAAGTACAGGTTACTCAAGAGGGCGGATCGAATGTCATTTAAAGATCTTGTGTTTCCTGTAATGGGATGATAAATGCTACATCTATATTCTTTCCAGTCTTCATCGATTCCAAGGCATGATAATGTCAATAAAAGTGGATGTTATTTTACCAGAATGTAAATGTACATATTTACTGGAAGTAATACACCTCTGAGGTCTGGAAGATAGCTACTGCAATTAAGAAACACTGTGCGAGAATCGACATTCATAATTATAAAACCTGGTCTTTTACAATAAAATGGTGAGCTCCGTTCATTCTGAATGGCATTCAATTATAGAGATTACTGTGTTTTATGATTTATTAGATCAGATTTTTAATTAACGTATCACTCACCTTCTCTCAGATATTTCAATAAAAACGAGAATCAGCATGTTAAAAAACGTGGTTTCTCTTCTCGTCAGAGGAAAAAAAATTATTCTCTGGGCCACAATTTAAGAAAGTAAAGCAGAAGAGAGTAAGCCTGTTTTCCATCACACTAAGCATATTAAAGAAGTTTTCTTTGATACGGATCTTATATTGACTCAAATTAAAATTCGAAGACCTACTTTTTTTACACTTTGTGAAACTATTTATAATAAAAAGAAAAGAATTATGCAGAATTATATTTTTTTTAATTTATTCTTTTAAAGTACACAAAATTTAAAAAAAACAATAAAGCGAAATTTTTTGCAGGAAGTTTAAAAAAACAAGCAATGGCAAGTAATTTCAAAATCAAACTAGTACATAATTATTGTTGCAATTATTTTAAATTATTCAGATTAAATTTAGTATTTTACTGGCAGGCCTTCATTTGCTACAATAGCCTTTAATCTCTTCGGCACTGAATGGCCTAATTTTTCGCAATAATTAAAAGTAATTTTTAACCATTCCTTTGTTTAACTCCTTTTGAACAGGATATGTTATGATTTTTTAACTTTTCTTCCAAATGTGCTGCAATTACATTTATGTCTGGACATTGAGAGATGGCGATCTTTAACATGTGAGAAATTATAAAGCAACTATGGTCTAATTAAGGCTTTATGCTTCGGATCGCTACTTTGATAAAAATGAAAATAATCATCTGTACTAATTTTTAAGCATTCTCTTTATCATTTTCTTTCAAAACTCCTAAATATTTATTTTGATCCATTATTCCATCAAGAACTTGAAAGGTTACCAGATACAGCGGCTGACATTGATGCCCGTACCATCATCGGCTAACGTATTATCCCATCGACAGCGAAACTTTCGCCAAACAGCGCGATTTACTGCTAGTTATGGATAAGCGGAATGTAACAACACACTCATTATTCCTGGCTTTTGTTTGATGTAATCCCGAGTGATTCTAAACTCACCTTTTGTTTTTAATGAATGAATATATAAATTAACAGTTATTGCTGTACTTTTTTCCTGCATTTTGAAAAAAAAAGTTATTAGAATTTCGAATCTGTCTTTCACAGAACAGTAAGCAGTGTATTCTTTTTAAAGTCATAGGGGTCCTACCATCAAAATAGTGTGTATTATTGGACACGGTAGGATCAACTTTATATGACGGACAAAGACGTAATAGACTGAAAATTTACGTGCGGCAAGTTTGTACTCATAAAGTTCTAAACAGAGCTAGTAGTAGCCGGAGGTAACCGGGTGACGGAAGTGACGTCACAGAAAAGGAGGCGTGGCCTCCGCCATCTTGGATTCCCCCGGAAGTGACGACACCAGCGCCATCTTGTATCACGTGATGGAATGACATCATCAAAGATTCGTTTTTATTCTGTGGCAACGATTTTTTCAAAGTTTTTATTTTTGTGGCAACGACACTATTTTTTTATGTTTGTGGCAACGAGTTTTTGAACCACGTGTTTGGCATGATATCCGTTTTATTTTATTATTTTTAATTATTTACGCCGTTTAATTATTTGACACGTTTTTTAATTATTTAGTATCTCACTAATTTTAATTATTTACCCTTTTTAATAAGAATTTTATTTTTTTTAGTACGTCATTATTTTTAATTAGTTTTAATTGATCCCATTGTATTTTAATCCATTTTTAATGAATTTAATATCATTTTCCCTGAATTTTAAAAATAACTCCACGGCCGAGGCTCGAACTTGCTATCTCTGGGATGGGAGGTCTAGCGCTTTACCGCTCGGCTACCCCTTCATGTTATCGAACCTCTTATTTTTCCATTTGGAGCGAAAATCCCCATGACGTCACTAGGCTTGGGGGGAAACAGGCAAACGTCACCTCTTTCACGTTGCAGCATGTCGAAACCGCTTCACACTTTCTACATCCGCCGGGGCGAACGAATACAATCTTAATAACCAATCAGATTCTCGGTAACAATATCTCTCGCCTTTTAGCCAATTAGCGTTTTTCTTTCTTGTACATCACATATATATTCGCTTGCGTTGACGATTGCAATCATTTCTACTCTGGTTGCTGCTGAGCGAACGTTCCTTTTGACTTTCTGTGATTTTTTTTTGCGCCATTTTCACTTTATCTACACGATGTCTACTACCAAGCGAGTTTATTCTGCATCTAATGTAAGTACATTTTCGCTTGTACCTAATTTCTAGATTACCATTTTTGAAAACGAATTTATTTTTTTTGAATATGTTATTTATTCTAATTTTTAATTGCCAGGTGTTGTTTGAAGATCCCAATTGTCCATTCCGTGATTCTGATGACGATGTAAGTTTAAATAATTTTACATTACTTATATTACTATTTTACACGTATTTTATTTCTATTTTATTTTGAACATATTCTTTTTTTTATAGTTATTAGATGAAGTTGATCAAATCTTTATGGAAAATCCCCTAGTTCTGCCCTTGTACTACCAAGTGGGTACTGGATTTGAGGTAAATATTTAAGTATTTTTAGATTCTGTTAAAATATTTTTCTAGTACTAGAAATGAATGAATTTATTTATTTATTTTTAGACTTCTTCCTCATCAGCTCGTGGACCTGTATATATAGCCGGTTCTAATGAACGTTCGGTATATATTTTTTCTTTTTTGCTTGGTTTATTAAAGTAGTGTATTTTTGAAAATGTTTGATTCTTACTGAAACTTATTTTTTCAGATCGATGAGGCGATTGTTCTTACTGAAAAGTCTCGTCGTCGCAATCACAAATATCAGGCCGAGGAGATTACCTTTCGTGCCAATGTGGACATGGAACGGCTACCTCAAGACGTACAAGGCATCCCGTTGGTCCGAATTCCTGATACCGTCCGGACACTATTCGAGCAGCTTATTCGCCGGACAACAGCTGATCTGGGTCCCTCGGACCTCATCCGATTCTGCATCCAAGCAGAAGGGTTGGACAAACCCATCAGCACGTCCCTGATGTTTGTTTCGAGCCTTACAGTCGAAAAGATTTTGGCTGCTGTGATGAAAGTACTGCAGTCGAAAGACAAAATCGAACTGGATACTGGATTTGCAGTGGATGTGATCACCATCAAACGCCCTGTGGGTGCTGGTGGAAACAGGAAAGTGATCAACATCTCCATGGACAGATTAAGAAAACAATCTATTTTGTCTATTCCCTATGACGATGAGGGACTCTGTTGTGCCAAGGCGATTGTTTATGCGTTGGCGCATCTGAATAAGAATACGACTGCCATCAATGCCATGAAAAATCGTCGTCGACCAGCCCTCGTGAATCGTGCAAAAGAGCTCCATACGGCTGCAAATGTTCCCTTAGGCCCTTGCACGTTTGCTGAAATCGCTAGATTTGAAGATCACTTGGATATTCAAATTGCTGTATTCTCTTCGGAAAACTTGAACCGAGTAAGTCATTTTTTTTGTTTCAAGATATTTCTGCTTTTAAATGTTCATACTTAAATATATTTTTTCTATATGTTTTCATATCGTAACTTTTAGTTTTTTTTTTTTTTATTTAGTACTATGTTTATCGTAAAATTAATTTTGGTACAAGAGTAATTTTTAGAAATAGTTTTCACCGGACTGAAAAATTGAGAATGGCTACGTTTCTAGTTTAGGATCATTTTGTTTCCATGTTAAAAACTGAATGCATGGTGAATGTTTAACTTAACTTTATGCTTATATACAATTCGTTTTGATGTTAAAATATAATGGATGAAAACTGAACACGAGGTGAATTTTTATTTTTAGAAAACTTTAACTTTTTAGAATACTTTTAATTCATTTCTACGTTAAAAATATAATGGGTGAAACTGAATGCAATCTTTTCCTAAATTGTTTGATTTTGGAATTTATTTTTAAGTTTTTCGTTTAGAAGTTAAAAATATAATAAAATTGAATGCATAGCGAGATTTTAGATTACTTTAACTTTTTAAGATTAACTATATGTTCTATGAATGCTCGCATAAAATGCAGTTCGCTTTGATGTTAAAAAAATATAACTTGTAAAAATTAAATGCATAGTGAGATTTTAGCTTACTTTAAATTGCTGGATTAATTTTATATATGCAATTCGTTAAA